>JAJPUD010014024.1:0-19456 GCA_023553655.1 Myrmecobius fasciatus | reverse complement strand
ATCTATCTATCTATCTATCTATCTATCTATCTATCTATCTATCTATCTATATCTATCAATACATGTCATTACTGAATAGAGTAAAACAAATTAAAACAAGTCAGAGTTACTATACCACATTTATTGAATTGGCTAATATGACAGAAAAATGAAATGAGAAATGTTGGAAGTGATGTAAATTGGGACACTAATAAATTGTTGTTAGAGTTGTGAACTATTCTAACCATTCTGTAGAGCAATTTGGAACTACTATAAAACTGTGCATAACCTTTGTTCCAGCAATACCACTACTAAGTCTGTATACCAAAGAGATGAGAGAAAAGAGAAAATTTTACTTTTCATGGCTACAAAGAATTGAACATCTTTAGCCATCCCCATTAATTGGGGAATGGCTAAAGAAGTTGTGGTATATAATTGCAATGGAATACTACTGTAATGAAGAGTAGCATAGTTTCATAAAAACTAGACAATATCTATATCTATATAGATATAAAAATAGAGATAGATAGATTCATGCCAAGTGAAGTAAGCAAAACCAGGAGAATATTGTCAAAAGTAACACCAATATTGCAAGGATGTTCAATTATGAAAAACCTAACTACTCTTATCCTGACAATGATCTAAAACAATTCCAAAGGACTTATAATGAAAACTGCTAACCACCTATATACATGATGAACAATGAATGCAAATGAAGCATTTGTAAACTTTAATTTTGTGGTTTTATTTTTGCTTCTGCTTTCTTTTTTACCACAGCTAATATGAATTTTTAAATATGACTTCACATTTATAGTCAATATCAAAGTACTTTTCTTCTCAAAGAAGAGTAGGAAAAGGGAAAATAAGAATTTTAAAATAAATTTTTTTGAAGTTATTGTTAAAAATTCAACTGGAAAATATCTAACAAAATAAATAGAAGTTAAATGACATTCAATTTCAAACAGCTAATACATATCACAGATAAGACATGAACCTAGATATTCTTGAATTCAAATTTGGCTATATACATTGCACAGCATAATCATTTTTGTGTGTTTATACCATTAAAAAAGGATTATAATGAGAGAAGATAAAAGAAGGAGTGAGAATAGGAAAAAAAATATATCGCATGAAGAGGTACAACAGACCTATAACAATGAGGGAAAGAAGGAAGGGGATGAGCATTCTTGGAATCTTACTCTCATTGGATTTGGCTCAAAAAGGGAATAACACACATTTAGTAAGGAATAGAAATTTTACTTGCTCTGTGGGGAAGTAGGAGCAGAAATGGAAAAGAAAAAGGAAAGAAGGAGGCTAATAGAAGGGAGAGAAGAAGTTGGAGAGGGAAGGGGAGAGAAAAGAGGCAGTTGATAGAAGGGAGAGCAAATACACAATTAGTAGTCAGAATTGTGAATGTGAATGGAATGAGCTGTCTCATAAAACAGAAGTGGATAGCAGAGTGGATCAAAAACCAGAATCCTACCGAATGTTGCTTTCAAGACACATATTAGCAACAGATAGATACACACAGAGTAAAGGTGTTTGAGGCTTTAAACAGAATATATTAAATTTCAGCTGAATGGTACAACAAAACAAAACAAACAAACAAATGAAAGAGGTAGTCATATTGATCTCAGATAAAGCAAATGCAAAAACAGAGCTAATTAAAATTACCAAGGCAGGAAACTATATCTTGCTAAAGGTACCATAGGCAATGAAGTAATATAATAATAAACATATATACACCAAGAAATGTAACATCCAGATTCTTAAAGAAGTAAAGGTAGTTACAAGAAGAAATAGACAGCAAAACTATACTAGTGGGGGATCTCAGTGTCCTTCTCTCAGATACATTTAACCACAAAATGAACAAGAAAAAAGTTGAGGAGGTGAATGGAATTTTAGAAATTACACATGAAAAAAAATTTAGAAAAGTTACATATGTTCAAGAAAATAGTGAATTGGAAATATACCTTTTTCTCAGTAGTGTATGGAACACACACACACACACACACACACACACACACACAAGAAATTTCCCAAATAAAAAGGAGGTACAAAAGCTAACTTTTGAAGAACATAATTCTTGAAAAATTAGAATTGTGCAAGTAGGAGCTAATGAGTGTGAGACATTAGGAATGAGTCGAGCAAAATCAAAAGAATAAAAAACTAGAAGAAATGCAATATATCTCACTTTAAAAACAAGTGACCTCAAAAGTAAAACCAGGAGAGATAATTAAAGAATTACTGGTCCACCTGAAAAACATGATTGAAAAAAAGACCTTGCAGATCATCTTTCAAGAAATTTTCAAGGAAAACTACCCAGTTACTATACCACTTGTGTGTGTGTGTGTTTGTGTGTGTATGCTTGATACTAATATTACTTCATTATCTATAGTACTTTTGAGCAAGATTTTTGTGTATATTCCTTAAAAATTAGAATTGAGCAAATGGAAGCTAATGTCTCTATGAGACAACAGGAATGAGTCAAACAAAATCTAAAGAATGAAAAAATGGAAGAAAATGTAAAGTATCTCATTTGAAAACCAACTGACAATTCTTCCTTATCATTTTCAATTAGATCTATTTTTGCTTTTGCTTTATCTGAGATCAGAATGAGTATCTCTGTCTTTTTTATATTTTATCTTAAATTTAGCATATTTTGTTTCAGGCTTTATTGTTACTCTATATATATCTATCTGTTTCTACTATGTTTCTTGTAAATGACATATCATAGGGTTCTGTTTTTAATCCATAGTTATTCAATTCTATTTTATAGAAGAGCACAGGCAGGAGCTTCAGTAGATCTGGCTGTCTTCTCGCTCTACCTAGCAGGAGTATCATCCATTCTAGGAGCTATTAACTTTATTACAACCATTATCAACATAAAACCCCCAGCAGTCTCCCAATATCAAACACCACTATTTGTATGATCAGTGATAATTACAGCAGTGTTACTACTACTATCACTACCAGTTCTAGCAGCTGGGATTGCTATACTTCTAACAGACCGTAACTTGAACTCAACATTCTTTGACCCATTCACATTCAAAGTTATTACTGATAATTGTGTATTTCTTACCATTCTATATTCCCTCACCATTTCTATTTTTCTCTTTCCTTTGATACTTTCCCTCTTCACCAGTGTTTTTCTTCTGAACATTGCCTTCTTTAATCTGATCTTCCTTCCACCAATCTCTTTTCCCTCCTTTCTCTTCCTACTTCCTTATAGAGTAAGAAAAAAATTTCTATATTCAGTTAAGTGTGTTTGTTATTCGCTTTTTGAGACAAATACAATGACAGTAAAATTCAAACAGTGTTTATCCCCTTCCTTCTTTCCCTCTATCGTAACTTTTACACTTCTTCATATGATATATTTTATCCTATTTTGTTTCTTCCTTTTCTCTTCTCACAGTACAATCATTTTTCTTTCACCTCTTAATTTTTTATATCATCACTTCAGTCAACATATACCCACACCTATCTATACATACCACTTCTAATTGCCCTAATAGAGATACATTTCTCAAGAATTAAAAATATCATCTTTCCATGTAGGGATATAGACAGTTTAACTTTATTGAATAGCATGTTGTTGTTATTGTTTTCAGTTTGCCTTTTTATGCTTCTCTTAAATCTTATAGTTGAAAATTGAATTTTCTCTTCAACTCAGTTCTTTTCATCAGGAAAGTTTGAAAGTCCCCTATTTTATTGAATATGCATCTTTACCTCTGCAAGATTATAATAAATCTTGTTGGGCAATTGATTCTTGGTTGTAATATAAGTTGTTTTGCATTCTAGAATATTATATTTTAAGTTTTCTGATCTTTTAAGATTTAAGCTGCTAAGCTATATGTAAACCTGTATGTGACTCCTTGATATTTGAATTATTTCCTTCTGGCTGCTTGCAGTATTTTCTTCAGTAAGAAGGTCAGTTGTTTTTCAAATGAGGCATTTCACATTTTTAAAAATTTTTTTTCATTCTTTCAATTTTGTTTGAGTCATTTCTGATATCTCATGGAGTCATTAGCTTCCATTTGTCCAATTCTAATTTTTAAGAAATATTTACAAAAATTTGCTAAAAGGTACCATAGGTTATAAAGTAATATCAATAATAAACATATATTCTCCAAGTAGTATAGTACCTAGATTCTTTGAAGATCAGGTAAGTGAGTTACAGGAAGAAATGGGGATCTCAATCTTCCTCTCTCAGGATTAGATAAATCTAACCATAAAATAAACAAGAAAGAAGCTAAGGAAGTGAATAGAACTTTAGAAAAGTTAGATGAGATGCATGTCTGGAGAAAACTGAATGGAAATATAAAGGAATATACCTTTTACTTAGGCATATATAACAGTTACACAAAAATTGTTCATGTATGAGGACATAAAATCTTCATACTCAAATGCAAAAAGCCAAATATATTAAATACACCCTTTTGAAATCATGATGCGGTAAAAATTATGTATAACAAAAGACCAAGGGAAATAGATTAAAATTAACCAGAAACTAAATAATCTAATCCTAAAGAAAGAATGAATCAAAAAAACAAATCATAGAAACAATTTAATAACGTTATTAAAAAGAATAAAAATAATGAGACAACATACCAAAATTGATGGGGTGCAAAGTACTTAGGTGAAATTTTATATCTCTATATGCTTACATGAATAAAATAGAGAGAGGCAGGATTCTGGGATAATGGCAGAGTAGGTTGGTAAATTTCAAACTCGCCTGATTTCCCCCACAAATAGAACAAATTTGCACCTTAAGGTGAACATGGACTGCTGAAAAACCAAGAAGACTTGGAGCAAAACAGCAGTCCTCCTGAGATCCTACAAGATCTGAAGAAAGGCATCAGGCTCACATTAAGTGGGGACCCTTCAGGACTAGCTAGTTATAGCTGGATCCAAAGCAGGAACCACAGAGACTTTCACTTCCTCAGCTGTTTGTTGAGTGGGGTTTGAGTCAGGGAAAACAGAATGAACCTTAACTGATTGAGAACACCAGGCTCAGCTGTGCTGCTGAGATATGGTCCTGGGAAAGAAGTGCAGTGCAGAAGCAGTGATGAGTGCTTAGTGACTGCAGAAGTATTGGGGCAGGGGCACTGCTGACTGTGGGCACCTGCAGGAGGGTGGAGCTCTTAGTTTCGAGCTCCACTCTGACTCTTAGAGTGAAGAACTGAAGGAAAGTTTGAAGCACCATCCTCCCACCCCACAATTAGAGGTGCTTACACTAATATGTCATTAAAAAAATGAATGGGCAAAGAAGAAAAATCTCCACCACTGAAACATATTATGGGAACAGGGAATATTGGTATTCATCTTCAGAGGAGGATACTTTAATAAAAAAATGTTTCTACCTCAAAGAGTAATGTAAAATGGCTCCCTGCCCATACAGAATTTAAAGAAGAACTCAACAAAAAGAATTTAAAAATCAAATGAGAGATATTGAGGAAAAAATAAGAAAAAAATCAAAGCCACCCAAGAAAAATAAAAAGATTATGAAAAAAGTTAACCAATTAGAAAAGGAGGTATAGAGTTTCAAAGATGAAAATAAATCTTTGAAAATTAGAACCAGCAAGGTGAAGTCAGTGAAGATATAAGGAACCAAGAAATAGCAAAACAGACTATAAAGAATGAGAAAATAGAAAAAAAAGCCATAAAAAATAGAAAAAAAAACTCATAAGAAAAACAACAAATCTGGAGAACAGAACAAGAAGAGAAAATATAAGAATAATTGGATTGCCAGAAAATTGTGAACAAAAAGATAACCTTGACATGATAATGAAGGAAATAATACTAGAAAATTGTCCTGAAGTGATAGAATATGAGAAGAAAGTAGAAATAGAAAAAATTCACCAATCACCACCTCAAAGAGATCATTTGTGGAAAACAACTAGGAATATTATTGCCACATTTCAAGACCGACAGATCAAAGAGAAAATTTTGCAAGAAAAAAGAAAAAAAAATCAAATATGCTGGAGATAGCATTAGAATGATACAAGACTTATTAGCAGCTACAATAAAAAGATTGCAGGTCTTGGAATCATATCTACAGATAAGCAAAAGAACTAGACCTGCAGCCAAAAGTATCATACTCCAACAATATTATATATAATTTTCAATGAGAAAAAAACAGATATTCAACAAACTTGCAGATTTTCAGTACTTTCCATCAACCAAACACAAACTTAACAGAAAATTTAACATATAAAAGTAAATATCAAAGAGCAATTTCAAGGAACTCACCATAGACACAGGGTTTAAACATCAACAAATTGTGTATGTTTTTTTTTTTTTATTCCTATGTGGGAAATGTATATTTTATGCTTAAGATTTGCAACAACAATAGAGCAAACTCAAGCTGTCTGGACAAGAGGCATTCATGATAGCCTCATTTTCTCCACCCCTAACCCCCCCAGCCTTCCTCTGGGTAGAGTTCCTGGCTACTGTCCCTATTAACTCCACTTTTAATTATCCTTTTTGCTCATATTTGGCTCTTGCATTTTTAACCTATTTGTGAGATTTGTTTGCTCCAGGCTCCAGCTATGAACTTCCAACTATTTGTGTACCCTGAATACCATTGTTTAATTGATTCTGACACTCGGCACCCCACTGAATGCTGCTGTCACCATCTTGTGTCCTCTTCAGTCTGGGCCCTAGCCAGGCCCCTATCTCTACACCTCTACACCCTTACCAACCTGAAGTAGTTCCAGAAGATGAGACCTCCATCCCTTTGTCCCAAATGAATTTGGGGATGATTGCTTGAGGCGGGGAATGACATAACTTGATTTTGAAGTCCTCTGACATTGGGGCTTCTATTCTAATGAGTCCTTGGTCTTCTGGCTTTGGAATCTGCCTCAGGAAACTGAACACACCCAGTCTATCTGAAGACCACCTTTAATTCATCTGGAGATTACTTCCTAGACTTACCCTTGGGCTATAGAATTAATATATCTGTGATTGAAAACTGTATAGTGTATCTCCTTGCTCCAATTTCTTTACTGGATTCTTTTAGAATTCAGTCTACTTAGTAATAGTGTTATATTACTTTCTCTCTTTCTTTTTTTTTTTCCTGAGACAATTGGGATTAAGTGACTTGCTCAGGATCACATAGGTAGGAAATGTTAAGTGTCTGAGACCAGATTTGAATTTAGGTCTTCCTGACTTCAGGGCTGGTCCTCTATCCTCTGTGCCATCTAGCTGCCCATGTTATATTACTTTCAATAAAATCTTTGCTCCTTGATTAGGAAAACAAACAAACAAACAATAAAGTAAGATCAAAAGAAAAAATGTCAGAATCAAGGTAAAAATAATAGACATGTTATACAAATGAAGTGCAGAGGAAGAATAGAAATAAGTATTAGAGGGAGGAGGAGGGCTTGTAGTTCTGAAAACCTACTCACATCGGCAATGGTTTTAATAGGCAATACTACATAAATACCTTGAAGGATATAGCACCCTTCAAAATCTATAAAGAAATAAAGGGGGAAGTGAAGGGTGGATGGGAAGGAAAGTGTGAGGGAAGAAAATAAGGAAGAGATCCCTGGGCGGGAAGAAGTTAAGTAATAGTAACTCAAGTTATAAAGCATAATTTAATGAAAGGATTAGCAGGGATAGGAAATAAATATTTGTATATGGGGTATGTGCATGTGTGAGTCTATCTATGTATGCATATATCTACATAAATATATATTTTCTTAACTGTAGCTTGCTTGGGGGGTGGGAAGAAAGGGAGATATATGTGTGTGTCTATGAGTGTATAGGTTATGTGTATGCATAGATGTACATATGTATATATATACATATATACATATGTACATCTATACATACACATAACCTATATATATAGGTTATATATATATATATCCGTTCTTAACTATAGTCTGCTTGGGGATGGGGGGACAAAAAGGGGGGAAAGAATAAAATAAATAAGGTGCACATCAGAGAACAAAAGAATAATTTACAAGGAAATAAAGAAAAAATGGACACTCATGAATTTAATTTTTTACTAACATATATATGTACACATACACAAAGAGTTTTTTTTTCTCTTAAATTGATATTTATTGTTTTATATTTTGAATCCTCCCTGATGTTCTGGTGGGCACATGATAATGATCTTTCTTGTTTGGTTTAATTTTGTTTTGTATTGATTTTATTTTTTTCTTTTTGCTTGTTATGTTTCTTCAAATAAATAAATTTTTGGGAAAAATAAAATAGAGAAAGAGCAGATCAATAAGTTGCACATGAAACTAAAAAAGGTAGGAAAAGAACAAATTAAAAATCTCTAACTAAACATCAAATTAGAAATTCTAAAAATTAAAAGAAAGATTAATAAAAATTGAAACTATGGGAACTATTGAACTATTAAATATACTCAAGAGCTGGTTTTATGAAAAAAATACATAAGTCTTTGGTTAATTTAATTTAAAAAGAAAAAATAAAATCAACAGTATAAAAAATAAAAAGAGTGAATTCACTGCTAATTTAGAGGAAATTATAACAATGATTAGGAGGTATTTTACCAAACTGTATGCCAATAAATTTGACAATCTAAATGAAAGAGATGAATACTTGCAAAAATTAACTTCCCAGATCAACAGAAGAGTAAAATGCTTAAGTTCACTTTAGAAAAATAAATTGAACAAGCCATCAATGAACTCTCTAAGAAAAAAATATTCAGGGCTAGATGCAGATGGATTTACAAGTGAATTATACCAAACATTTACAGAAAAACTAATTTCAATACTATATATAAACTATTTGAAAAAAATAGACAAAAAGTCCTATCAAATTCTTTTTATGACGCAAAATGGTGTTAATGACTAAAGCAGGAAGACTCAAAATGAAAAAAGAAAATTGTAGACCAATTTCCCTAATGAATATTTATGCAAAAATTGTAAATAAAATATTAGCAAAGAAATTATAGCAATTTATCATAGAATAAGACACTGTGAATAGGTTAGATTTATACTGGGAATTCAGGGCACTCAATATTAAGAACACTATTGACATAATTGACCATATCAATAATAAAGATAACAGAATCATATTATTATGATCAATTGATGCAGAAAGAACCTTTGACAAAATATAGCACCCATTCTTATTAAAAACATTAGTGAGCATAAGAATCAATGGAGTTTTCCTTAAAATGATAAGCACTATCTACCTAAAACCACCAGCAAGGATTATATATAATGGGGATAAGCTAGAAGTCCTTCCAATAAGTTCAGAAGTGAAACAAGGACACCCATTATCACCACTATTATTTAATATCAAAATAGAAATGTTAGTTTTAGCAATAACAAAAGAAAAAGAAATTGAAGGAATTAGAATAGGCAATGAGGAAACAAAACTATCATTCTTTGCAGTTGATATGATGGTATACTTAGAGAATCCTAGAGAATCAACTAAAACTACTTCAAGCAATCAACAACTTTAGCAAAGTTGCAGGGAATAAAATACAACCACCTAAATCATCAACATCTGTATATATTTCAAACTCAAATAGAGATAGAAAGAAAAATTTTATTTAAAGTAACTGTAGATGATATAAAATATTTAGGGATCTGCCTGCTAGGAGAAACCTGGGAACTATATGAACACAATCACAAAACACTTCACACAAATAAAGTCAGATGTAAACAACTGGAAAAGTATCAATTCCTCATGCATAGGCTGAACTAATATAATAAATATGACTATTCTACCTAAATTGATTGTGCTTATTTAGTACCATACCAATTAACTACCAAAAAGTATTTGATAGTTTAAAAAAAATACTAACAAAATTCATCTGAAAGAACTAAAGTTCAAGAATATCAAAAAAATTAATTAAAAAAATGCAAAGGAAGGTGACTTAATTGTACTGATTAAAACTGTATTATAAAAAAAATCATCTAAATTTTTTGGTACTAGCTAAGAACTAGAATTGTGAATCAGTAGAATAGATTAGATACATAAGACAGAGTAGTCAATGAATACTATAATCTACTGTTGGGTAAAATCAAGGACTCCAGCTTCTGTGATAAGAACTCTCTATCTGAAACAACAGCAACAACAACAAAAACTTCTGATAAAATTGGAAAATAGTATAGTAAAAACTAGGTATAAACCAACATCTCACACAAACAAGATGAGTTCAAAATGGAATCATGACATAAAGGAAGATAGCATTAGCAAATTAGAAGAACAAAGAATGATTTAATTGTCAGGTCTATGGTCAAGCAAAGAATTTATGACTAAATGTGATAGAGAACATTATGAAGTACAAGATGGATAATTTCAGTTACATTAAATGTAAAAGTTTTTGCACCAAAAACAACAAAATCAAGATCAGAAGGAAAGCAGAAGACTGGGAAATACTTCTTACATCCAGTATTTAATTGGCTCAAAGGAAAACCAAATTGTACATAACCTTTCATCCATCAATACCACTACTAGGTCTCTATCCCAAAGAGATTACAAAAAAAAGGGAAAATAATTTACATATACAAAAATATTTATGGAGCTCATTTTGTATTGGCAAAGAATTAGAAATTGAGAGGATGGTTATCAATAGAGGAATGGCTGTAAAGATTGTGGTATATGAATGTAATAGAACACTATTTTGCTATAAGAAATAATAAGTAGGTAGATTTCAGAATAAATCTGGAAAGATTTACATAAGCTGATGCTTAGTGAAATGAGCAGAATCAGAAGAACATTATACACAGTAACAGCAACACTGATAGACTTGATTCTTCTCAGCAATATAATGATCCAAAGCATTTCCAAGTTTCATGGCAAAAATGCTCTGTACATCCAGAGAAAGACTTTGAATCTGAATGCATATGGAAGCATACTATTTCTTTTTCTTCTTTGTCATGGTTTTTCCTTTTGTCCTGATTTTTCTTTCACAATGTGATCAATGTAGAAATATAATTAATGGTTGTACATACATATCCTGTTTCAAATTGTTTGCTATATTGAAAAGTGGGGAGGCAGAAAATTTTGAAATTCAAAATATTATAAAAGTGAATGTTAAAAAGAATATTCACATGCAATTTAAAATTATTATTAAATGAAAAAACTGATGAATCAATTAAAATGTAATATTCCAAGATTATGATGACTCATTTTGGCCCAAAATAAGATGTGAAAAAGTACACTCTTCTTTGTAGAATTGGAGGAAACAAATTATGTAGCAGTGATTTTACTAGATTTTATTTTAATTCTTTTTGCTGCATTGGTTAACATTTGTTTCATTTTTCTCTTTTTTTTGGGGGGGTGGTGGCTTACTTTGTGTAACACTTTTCCAGCAAGGTGCAAAATATATGCAGATAGGAAACGTAATTTGTGGAAGGAACTGAAGGATTAAAATGGATAAAAGGATTATGGCAAAGGGGAAACCTAAAAACTTTGCTTCTCTGCAGAGATTCATGTCTACATAGATGTAAAGGCAAATATCCTTATATTTTTGTATGTGCATGCATATACATGTAGGTATATATGTGTGTGGGTACAACTATATATATAATATGGATATACATACATAACACATATATATCATGTGTATGTATATAGTGACAATGTTTTGCTTTTTATTTTCCTTTTTTGGCTTTTTTCTATTTTGTTTTTTTTCTTGTTTTGTATTTAGTTTTAAAATATTATAATTATTATTCTTTAACAAATAACTTTTGAGATTGAAATATTTAAATTAGAAACAGATTTACCATGAAATCTGGCCTACTAGCGCTAAATTATTTTGACCTGCCTAAGACCAATAGTAAAATCTCATTAACAAAATGATGCTTAATCTTTTTTTTTTTATTTTATTTTATTTGCATAACATATGTGTGGGTAATTCTTCAACAATAACCCTTACATAGCTTTCCGTTACAAATTTTCCCCCCCAACTCCCCACCACTCCCCTAGATGGCAGGATATCCACTACATGTTAATTATGTTAAAATATTGGCAAATCGAATATATGTATACATATTTCCAAACTTATCATTGTTGTGCAAGAAAAATCTTATCTACACAAACGATATATCAGATAAAGGAAACACAATGTAGATGCTTAATCTTTTGAGTAAAAATTATTTCATCAGAAAATCATACAAACCAAATTGACCAGTACAAAAAACCCACAAATAACAATAGTTATTCTTCACCCAATCTCTAATAGCACTGAATCTATTCCAGGAAAGGAGTAATTTTGGGGGGGGAGCTATGATTTATTTGCTTACTCTAGGTCCCAAATACCCACTTTTAGCTATTCAATTGAACACAAGGATGGAGAGAGAGTAAAAACCACATGAGTTACTCAGACATTTCTTAGATATTAATGAATATAATGTAAAACTTTTGGGAGAGTTAGCAAATCAAATGTATCAAAAAGAGAAAGTATTAGATGCTGATTTATTTGGTTTATCAAGAAGATAGTAAACTAGACAATCATTAAAAAATTAAAAAGCATATATACTAACACAGCAAGTCATAATGACTCTTCTTTGGATGATACTCATATCTTGGAGTTAATTAATTAATTTATTTTATATTTTAATAATTACATGTAAATTTTTTTTGTAATTCTGTTTATTATTTATGCATTTAAAATAATTATTCCAAAAACTTTATCAAAATTTGAAATTAGTTGATGTTAACAAAAAATATTAAGCTTTCTTACTTAAGGGACTCTGGGGAAGGAAGGGTCCAATAGTTCTGTCTTACTTAAAAAAATAAAATATTTGTGGTAAAACTTGAAAATATAACAGTACATTTGATCTACTTGCAAATATAAAGAAGAAAAAAAGGAAAATAAATGACAGAACTTCAGATTGACTTAAAAACTGACCCAGGGTTGTTCATTTTTTTTGTCAGGTTTCTTTTAATTCACTCAGTTCTATTTAGGTAAATTTATCTTCTGATCAATTGTTATTACTAATGATTTAAGAAATTATTATAACCTAAAATGCATTCATATTAGACATTTACGTAGAGGACAAAGCAAATTGATTATCACAAAGATTTAGAATGTCCTTCCCCTGTTCTATGCCTGAGTTTTCTCATTTGTAAAATGAAATAATTTAACTAAAGGTCCCTTCTAGCTTTACATGATGGTGATTATTGTTCTGGATCTGGAGTAAAAAAAGACTTGATTTTTCATCTTGCTACAGATATTTATTAGCTTTATGACCCTAGAATTGATACAATATCTTAGCTTTAATTTCCTAATCTAGAAAGTAAAGCTAATAATTCATATTTCACAGGATTATTCTTAATATCAAATGAGATACATGTAAAATATCTTTGTAAATTTTAAAATACTCTGTAAATTATTATCATTACCATTTCCACGGTGCTAATAATTATGTATAATGTTTTGCTGATGACTTTTTTTATTTAAGTATCATTTATTTATTTATTTTTGATTAAAACTTTTTAATTTTCAAAAGATATGCATGGATAATTTTTCAACACTGGCTCTTGCAAAACCCTGTGTTTCAATTCCCCCCTTCTCCTTGTCCTCTCCTTTAGATAGCAAGTAATTTAATACGTGTTAAACATGGCAAAAATTTATGTTAAATTCAATATATGCATACATATTTATACAATTATTTTGCTGCACAAGAAAAATCAAATCAAAAAAGAAAAAAATGAGAAAAAAATAAAATGCAAACAAACAACAACAAAAATAGTGAGAATGCTATGTTGTGATCCACACTCAGTTCCCACAGTCCTTTCTCTGGGTATAGATGGTTCTCTTCATCACAAGGTCATTGGTCTGAATTGTCTCATTTCCACTTCCCACTATGACAAGGACTGCCACAGTTTACTACATGTGGGTCCCTTTCCCTCCTTGAAGATCTCTTGGGATATAAGCCCAGTTGAAACACTGCTGGATCAAAGGTATGCACAGTTTCATAATTTTTTTTGGCATAGTTCCAATTTGCTCTCCTGAATGGTTGGATCAGTTCACAACTCCACCAACAATGTTTTAGTGTCCCGGTTTTCCCACATCCCCTCCAATATTTGTCATTGTCCTTTCCTGTCATCTTAGCCAATCTGAGAGGTGTGTAGTGGTACCTCAGAGTTGTTGTCAATTTGCATTTCTCTGACCAATAGTGATTTAGAGCATTTTTTCATATGACTAAAAATGCTTTTAATTTCTTCATCTGAAAATTGTCATTCATCAATTGCAGAATGACATATTCTGTAATATTACTTTCAACAATGTTACATACCCATATAAACAAAAAGATCATCATTAACTATATCTGTAGCTTTCTCCAATTTCAATTCAAAGTATAACTCATTTAGTTTCTCACTTAATTGATTGAAAAGGTCTTCTGTAAAATGGACCATTTCCCTTTCACCGTATTAATTATATGCAAGTGGAAATATTTAAATATGATATAGACCCCTTTTCATATGAATAGAAATGCTTTTAATTTCTTCATCTGAAAATTGTCTGTTCATATCCTTTGACCATTTATCAATTGGAGAGTGTCTTTAATTATAAATTTGAGTCAATTCTCTATATATTTTAGAAATGAGGCCTTTATCAGAACCTTTGAATGTAAAAATGCTTTCTCAATTTATCTTTTCCCTTCTAATCTTATCTGCATTAGTTTTGTACAAAAACTTTTTAACTTAATATAATCAAAATTATCTAGTTTTTGTTCAATAATGATTTCCAGTTCTTCTTTAGCCACAAATTCATTCCTTCTCCATATATCTGAGAAGTAAAATATATTTTCTTCTAATTTGCTTATAATATCATTCTTTATGTCTAAATCATGAACCCATTGCGACCTTATCTTGGTATAGAGTATTAGGTATGGGTCAATGCCCTAGTTTCTGCCATACTAGTTTCTAATTGTCCCAGCAGTTTTTGTCAAATATTGAGTTTTTATCCCAAAAGCTGGAATTTTGAGGTTTGTCATTGACTATTTTATCCTGTGCACCTAATGCATTCCACTGATCATCTTCTCTATTTCTTAGCCAGTACCAAATGGTTTTGATGACTGCTGCTTTGTAATATAGTTTTAGATCTGGCACTTGCTGATCATTTTTATCTCGCTTTTATCAATTAATTTGAGCCTTCCAATGCTTAGTTGTATTTATCAAATTCTTCATGGGATGGAGCATAAAAAGGTAGCTCTGCAGTCAGAAAGATAATGTTCAATTTGAATCTCTAATACATATTATTTATATGATCCTAGGCAAACCACAGTTCCTTAATGCTCCAAGCAACTCTCTAAGACTATCTAAGCAGTCCAGAAAGTGCCAATTTGCATTGGTAAAGATTGTGGCTCTAGTAGCCTAAGTTTTTTTTTTTTTTTAAATTTTTTTTGGACAAGAATTTAAATATTTCATTATTGGTGGAATTGTGAATGGATCTGGCCATTCTGGAGAGCAATTTGGAACTATACTCAAGGAACTGCCTACCTTTGATTCAGCAGTGTCTTTTGGCCTTATAGCTCAAAGATATCTTAAAGGAAGGAAAGGGACCCACATGTACAAAAACATTTATGGCAGCCATTTTTTTAGTGGCAAGAAAGTAGAAACTGCATGGATGTCCATCAGTTACAGAATGGCTGAATAAGTATATGAATGTTATGGAATATATTGTTCTATAAGAAACGACCAGCAGGATGATTTGAGAGAGGCCTGGAGAGACATAAGCAGATGCTAAGTGAAATGAGCAGAACCAGGAGATCATGTTACTCAACAACAACAAAATTATATGATGATCAATTCTGATGAATGTGGCTCTTTTCAACAATGAGATGATTCAGGCCTTTTCCAATGATCTTATGATGATGAGAGCCATCTACACCTAGAAAAAGGACTATGGGAACTGAGGGTGGATTAAAACATAGCATTTTTACTTTTTTGTTGTGGTTTGCTTGAATTTTATTTTCTTTCTCATTTTTATTTTTACTTTTTGATATGATTTTTCTTGTGCAGCAAGATAATTGTATAAATATGTATGCCTATATTGAATTTAAAATATATTTTAGCATGTTGAACACATATTGGATTACATGCCATCTAGGGGAAAGGGTGGCAAGAAGTGGGGGGTAATTTTAATACAAGGTTTTCCAAGGATCAATGTTGAAAAAATTATCCTTGTAGATGTTTGAAAATAAAAAAAAACTTCAATAAATAAAAAATGCAAGTATTTATCAAAAAATGAATACATATAATTTAAGATGATCAAAATATACTATTCTAATATTTATAAATGTTCCACATATTTAATTGACATTTCTACAAGTCAAAGTAGCAGAATAGGTCATACTTCATGTTCTGAAGTTCATATAAAGAGTACAATTCACCTTGCTATTGTTGATCCTTCTCCCACCAAAAATAAAATACGTATCTGACATTTATAAAACATTTTAAATGGCTAAAACCATATTTCCTTAGATCCTAACAATAAGCCTTTTAGGTAGTCTCTAATAGTATCCCCATTTTACAGATAGGAACATTTAAGTTTCTTTTTTAATTATAGATTTTTATTTTCAAAATATATACATGGATAATTTTCAACATTCAACCCTACAAAGCCCTATGTTTTAATATTTTCTCTTCTTTCTCCTCACCCCTTTCCCAGTTGTTAAGTGATCTAATATATGTTAAACATGTGCAATTCCTCTATACATAATCCACAAATATCACACTGCACAAGAAAAATCAGATGAAAAAGGAAAAAAAAACTGAGAAAGAAGACAAAATGCAAGCAAATAGCAACAAAAAAGAGTGAAAATACTATGTTATGGTTCACATACAGCTCCCACTGTCCTCTGTCTGGGTGCAGATGGTTTCTTCATTACAAGACCCTTGGCACTGGTCTAAATCACCTTATTTTTTATTATTATTATTTTGTTAAAGCTTTTTATTTACAAAACATATGCATGGGTAATTTTTCAACATTGACTCTTGCAAATCCTTCTATTCCAAATTATCCCCTTTTTTCCTCCACCTCCTCCTCTACATGGCAGGTAGTCCAAAAATGTTAAATATGTTAAAATATATGTTAAATCCAATATATGTATACATATTTATACAGTTATCTTGCTGCACAAGAATAACTGAATCAAGAAGGAAAAACGATTGAGAAAGAAAACAAAATGCAAACAAATAACAACAGAGAGAGTGAGAATGCTATGTTGTAGTCAACACTCAGTTCCCATGGTCCTCTCACTGGATGTAGATGCCCCTCCCCATAACTGAACAATTGGAATTGGTTTGAATAATCTTATTGTTGAAGAAAACCTCTTGCATCAAAATTGATCGTTGTATAGTCTTCTTGTTGCCATGTATAATGATCTCCTGTTTCTGCTCATTTCACTTAGCATCAGTTCATGTAAGTCTCTCCAGGCCTCTCTGAAATAATCCTGCTGGTTGTTTCTTACAGAGCAATAATTATTATTTATTTATATATTTATTTATTTTATTAAAGCTTTTATTTGCAAAACATATGCATGGGTAATTTTTCAACATTGACACTTGCAAAGCTTTCTGTTCCAAATTTTTCCCTCCTTCTCCTCACCCCCTCCCCTAGATGACAGATAATCCAATAGGTGTTAACTATGTTAAAATATATGACAAATCCAATATAAGTATACATATTTATACAGTTATCTTGATGTACAAGAAAATGGGATCTACAAAGAAAAACCTGAGAAGGAAAACAAAATGCAAGCAAACATCAACAGAAAGCATGAAAATGCTATATAATCACTCAGCTCCCACAGGCCTCTGTCTGGATGAATATGGCTTTCTTCATCACTGAATAATTGGAACTGGTTTGAAGCATCTTGTTGTTGAAGAGAGCCATGTCCATCAGAATTGATCATCATGTAGTCTTGTTGTTGCCATGTTTAATGATCTCCTGGCAGAACAAAAATTAAATCATCTTATTATTGATTAGAGTCACGTCCATCAGAATTGATAATTGTATAATCTTACTATTGTTGTGTATAACGATCTCCTGGCTCTGCTCATTTCACTTACACTTACCTCATGTAAGGCTCTCCAGGCCTCTCTGAAGTCATTCTGTTGATCATTTCTCATAGAACAATAATATTCCATTATTGTTCTGTAAGAAACGACCAGCAGGACGTTTTCAGAGAGGCCTGGAGAGACTTACATGAACTGATACTGAGTGAAATGAGCAGAACAAGGAGATCATTATACACGGCAACAACAATACTATATGATGATAAGTTCTGATGGACGTGGCTCTCTTCAACAATGAAATGTTTCAAACCACTTCCAATTGTTCACTGAAGAAAGCCATACACACCCAGAGAGAGGGATGTGAAATGTGGACTACAACATAACATTTTCATGCTCTCAATTGATGTTTGCCTGCATAGTGTTTCCATTCTCTGATTTTTCTTTCTTTTAGTTACGATTTTTCTTGCACAACAATGATAAGTGTGGAAATATGTATACATATATTCGATTTGTCAAGTATTTTAACATAATTAACATGTAGTGGACATCCTGCCATCTAGGGGAGGGGTGGGGAGTAGGGAGGAAAAATTTGTAACAGAAAGCTTTGTAGGGGTTAATGTTGAAGAATTACCCATACATATGTTTTGCAAATAAAAAAAAGAACAAAAATATTCCATAACATATATATATCATAACTTGTCCAGCCATTCTCCAATTGATGGGCATCCACTCAGTTTCCAGATTCTTGCTACTGCAAAAAGGGCTATCACAAACATTTTTGCACATGTGGGTCACTTTTCCTCCTTTATTATCTCTTTAAGACACAAGCTCAGTAGAAATACTGCTGGATCAAAGGGTATGCACATTTTGATAGCCCTTTGGCCATTGCTGCAAATTGCTCTCCAGAAGGGTTGAATCAGTTCACAAATCCATCAACAATGTATTAGTGTTCCAGTTTTCCCACATTCCCTCCAACATTCATCATTATCTTTTCCTGCCATTTTAGTCAATTGGAGAGGTGTGTAACAACTTAAGTTTCCAAGAGTAAATAGTTTGCTTATTATACCATCGCTTAACCTTGGAGCTGAGATTTGAGTTCGGGCCTCTTTGAACCATACATAGCATTCTTTCTACCATTCTACACTGCCATATAGTTATAGTTTGATTCTATCTCAGATGAATTATAAGATATGTGATTTCCCAGAGATTATAGCAGCCATCTGCATAAAAAAAGAATGGATATTCCCCGGACCTTAAATTTATTTATTTGTTTGTTTGTTTGTTTATCTATTTATTTATTTTTAATTTTATTTGCATAACATATGTGTGGGTAATTCTTCAAAAATAACCCTTACATAGCTTTCTGTTACAAATTTTCCCCCCAACTCCCCACCCCTCCCCTAGATGGCAGGATATCCACTACATGTTAATTATGTTAAAATATTGGCAAATCGAATATATGTATACATATTTCCAAACTTATCATTGTTGTGCAAGAAAAATCTTATCT
>JAJPUD010014023.1:7586-42068 GCA_023553655.1 Myrmecobius fasciatus | reverse complement strand
AAAAAAAGTATAGCAACTTTTTTTGTGGTGGCAAAAAATTGGGAATCAAGAGAATCCTTATCAACTGGAAAATGGCTGACCAAATTGTAATATATGATTGTGATGGAATACTGTAGTGTTATAAGAAATGATAAGCAGGAAGTTTTCAGACCAACTTGGGAATACTCATATGAATTCATGCCATTTGAAGTGAACAGGATGAGAAAAACATATACAGAAATAGCAATATAGTAAGAATAATCAAATAAGGAAGACTTAGCTACTTTGATCAAAACAATGATCCAAGATAATTCCAAAGGACCTATGATGAAAAATGTTATTCACCTTCAGAGATAAAACTGATAAATTTTTAATGCAAAGGAAAGCATATTTTTCACTTTGTTTTTGTTTTATTTTGTTTGTGTTTTTTTTTTTGTAACAAAACTAATGTGGAGATGTTTTACATTTCTTCACATGTATAATCATTAAATTGTACACCTTCTCAAAGAGAGGGATGGCCTATAGGGAGGGAGAAAATTAGGAAGTCAACAATTTTTTTAAATGAGTTAACTTTTTTATGAGTGAGAAATACCTAATGAAATAAATAAAAAATAAAAAAAAAGATTTGCACATTTAAATATGACTTTTAATTAAATTTCTCTTTGTAATTTTTGCTTTGGAGTTATAATTTTCTATGGCAGATGTGACATTTTATCTGCATCTATATTATTGTTTATCTTAAGAAACTGATTTCATAGGTGTCACTACTCCTTCTACTAAAGAAGATTATAAACTTTCTTTACCATAGTTAAAATTTGAGTTAATTAGCAAGAGATAACATGGAGCAAAATATTAATCATCTTCTGCTTGTGAAACTCTCTGGACTTCATATAAGCTAGTTCTCTGACAACAGAGATGGTGATCTAGTGTCCTATATTGTAAGCCTTTCAAGTTTGAAAGACATGCCTGAATTTACTATCTGTTAGTGTAGTCATTAAAATTTTGTTTCCTCATCCACTGCAATTAGAAATTCCAACAATTTTTTTCTGAATAATATTAAATATATGCTTTCTATATACCAAAGACTGACCAACAGAATTTAATATTTTCCTATACATAATGGACACTTTTCCAAAAGTAAAAAAAGAGAGAGAGACAGGGAGACACATACAGGGAGAAAAGATGATACAGTTAGCATTGCATATTATTCTATGGGAGAATTATTCCAAATTTTAGATATTTTTGATACCTAGAATAAAAGAACAAAATAAGTATAATGTTCTTAATTCATAGCAGATGGAAGGAGGGCTGTGATTATTTCATAAATATTTGATAATTATTTAGTTTCTTTGCAAATCACTTCCATATTTTTCTCTTTCCATTTCAACATTTTTACCCCATTGTAAATAATTTTTGTGTCTGCAAATTATAAATTTACCTAGTTTTCAAAACTTGTACTGATTTGGCATTGATTAGAGAAACTAAATAAAGGAAGAGACATAAACCAAATTTTGGTTACACCTAGCAACTAAAATTTATGAAAAATTACAAATAAAGTATAAATACAAAATTACCCCCCAAAAAGCTCAGATTGAGCTTCTGTGACCCTCCAAACTCTTTTTTGGTTGTTATAAAACTAGAATAAATATAATTCTAGTCCAAGATATTAAAATTCTCTATTATAGAAACATGACAACCACCAAATTAAGAATATTTTTGAATTCTTTCCAATTATTTTTATTGTTTTATTTTGTGTGGTTACACATCTATGTTAAATTTTAAAATACACATTTCTTTTCAAATCATATTGGGATAGAAAAATCAGAACAAAAGAAAAAAACATGAGAGAGAAAAAAAAAACAAAAAAAAAGAAGTGAACATAGCATGTGTTGATTTACATTCAATCTCCATAATTCTTTTTCTGGATGTAGATTGTGTATTCTATCCAAAATTTATTGGGATTGCTGTGGATCACTGAACCACTGAGAATAACCAAGTCTTTCATAGTTGATCATTGCACAGTCTTCCTATTACTGTATACAATATATTCCTGTTTTTTCTTGTTTCGCTTAGCATCAGTTCATGTAAATCTTTCCAGGCCTTTTTAAAATCAGTTCATTCATCATTTTTTTATAGAACAATATTATTCCATTACCTTCATATACCATAACTTATTAAGAGATATGTTTTTAAAAAGGGCTATCTTTAATCTGATGTCATTTCTCAGCTTCACTGTTAAAAACAAGATTTTTTTAAACTGCCATTTTGATATTTTCCTCAGAACATATTTATACTTCTTGACACATTAGTAGATCTAATGTTTATAAACTAAAGTTATGTAACTCTTTGAAAATTTTTCTTATCTGTTTAAAACATTTTAAGACTAGAAAACCTCATTTTCATATTTCTCAACATAGGAAGGTAAATATGGCAAATTTGAGATCCAAGAACATAATTTCCATCTAAAATTCATACTGGAATTTGATTTGTTCTTGATGTACAATTTAACAGAGTTCAGGAAGCTCCTTTTTGCTTCTCGGATAACATTCAGACTTCTTTGCTTGGCCTTTAAAATGCTTGACAATCCAGATCCAACTTAGCTTTCTAGACACAGCTGTATGACCTTAGCAATTCATTTCACTTGTCAATATTTTAAAAAAATCTTTGCAACTATAAGCTTTAGAGCATATTTTGTATTTTCATTTACTGCTTTCAATAGTATTGTTTCTCTGTGATTTTGAACATGTAGTTTCCCTTACCTTATTCTTACCTCTCATGTCCTTGTCTCAGTCTTGCTTGGTCCAAGTTCTCTACTTTACTACAGTGTCTCTCCCAATGGCATACATAAAAACCTTTTGGAGATCTTATCAATATTTGTCTGTTGACCTTTGCAACTTTGTTACAAAGTCCAGTCATATTCTTTCACTTACTTAATGAGCATTATATTCTTGTATTAATCACAGTCAGCTATGATATTGTGGCACTGGGATTGTTCTGTCTCACTTATTATTCTTTATCACTTATGTTACAGGGCTGGGAGGAAAGAGAGTAATTGGGGAAGCCAGGTTGTCCTCCTGGGATGTAATTAGTTTTGACTTCTGAGAGAAGAAACATGATCACAAATATGTATCCAATCAATCAAAAAACATTTATTAAGCATCTACTCTGTGCTGAGCACTGTGTTTAAACACTAGGAATTTGAAAATGTCAAAGACAGTGCTTATCCTCAGGGAGCTTACAGGCTAATGGAGGAGAAAATAGGCAAATAGCCATACAAACAGATATATGAAGTAAGCTAAATACAGGATAAATAGGGAATATGTCATAGAAAAAAGACACTAAAATTAAGATGGGTTAGGACGGGCTTTCTGTAGAAGGTAGCATTTTAATTGTGACTTAAAGGAAGAAAGGGAAGTCGGAGTGGAAACTTTCCATATATGGGGGACAGGCAGAAAAATTCCAGAGCCAAGAGATGTTCATGGTACAACACACATTGGGGAATAAGAAGACTGGAAAAATATGAAGATAGGTTAAGAACTTTAAATGGCAAACAGAGAATTTAAAATGTGATGCTAAAGGCAAAAGGAAACCACTAGAATTTATTAAATAGTAGAGTGACATAATTGGACCTATACTTTAAAACCTATACTTCAGGAAAATCACTTTCATGGCTGAATACAGCAAGGATAGTAATAAGGTGAGATTTGAATCAGACAGACCTCCCCCCTCCCCAAGCAGGCTATTGCAAAAAAATCAGGATTGAAATGATGATGGCCTGCATAGAGTGATGGTAGAATATCTGAAAGATTTTGCAGGAGTAAAATCAATAGGTATTGACATCAGCTTAGATATAGAAGGTAAAAAAGTGAGGAGTCCAAGATGACTCCTAGCTTGCAAACATGAAGGTCTCAGAAAATGTGTTGCCTTCTGCAGTCCTAAGAAAAGTGGGGAGGGAAACAATGTGTTCTATCTTGGACATAATTGAATTTAAGACATCCAATGGACATCAATTTCAAGATATCTGAAAGAAATAGACACAAGGTGGGAGTCTAGCAAAGAATTTGGGACAGGATAGGTAGATTTGAGAATCATTGGTTTAAAAATGATAATTAATTTTATAGTAGTTGATGATTATAGTGAAGTAGTATAGAGAAAGAAGAGAAGAGGTTCTAAGATAGAATTCTGAGGCACACCTACTACATGATTTGGAAAAAGTTCCAGTAAAGGAGACAGAAGGAGCAGTGAGGAGGAGGAGTATGTAGGAGAAGGAGAGAGTGGAGTTATGAAAATTGAAAAAAGAGAGTATCAAGGAGACAATAAAGATCAATAGACTTAAAAGCTATAAAAAGACCAAGAAGAATGAAAAATTTAAAAAAGGTCTTTGCATTTGGCAGCTAAGAGATTAACTGGGTAGAGACCAGTTTTTGTGGAATGATAAAGTTGAAGTTAGATTGTAAGAGGTTAAGAAGAGAGTAAAAGGAAAAAAATTGAGAAATCTAATAAGGATGGCCTTTT
Source organism: Myrmecobius fasciatus (assembly GCA_023553655.1). Lineage (NCBI taxonomy): Eukaryota > Metazoa > Chordata > Mammalia > Dasyuromorphia > Myrmecobiidae > Myrmecobius > Myrmecobius fasciatus. Next base: position 37,574 of record JAJPUD010014023.1, on the reverse strand, counting down.
TGAAGAGTTTAATAACAGAGAAGAAATATAGGACTATAGTTAATGGAATAGAAGAATCAAGTAAGGGTTTTTTTCAGGATGGGGGAGATATGGACGTGTTGATAGCCAGTAGAGAGGAACAGACTGAAAATAATTGAAAGACTGAAAATAGTAGTAGAGGCAATCTGTTGGATAAAATGGGATAGAATGGGATTGCTTGCATAAGTAGAAGAGTTAGTCTTGAAAAGGAGTAAGGACACTCCATCATGTGAGACAAAAATGATAGAGTAAAAAATGACAGAAAGCATTTGAGTTACAGGAGATAGAAAGAGATGAGAAAAGAAAGTTGCAGCTAATGATCCCATTTGTTTTCCTGTAAAATATTGGACAAGATTCTCACCTGAGAGAGTAGGTGAAGGGAGTTCCATTGGAGATTTGAAAGAGGGATGAAAATATTTGAAAGAGCTGTTATAGAGAGTGGGATAGTAGGATGATAAGGCAGATACAGAAAAATCGCATAGCGACAGAGAGAGCTTAATTGAAGTTAAGTAACATAAATTTGTAGTAGACCCAATCAGAATGATTGTATAATATTTTTTTTTCATCTTTTTCTTCAGTAACACATATATGGGAGGGAAGGTGACAAATGGTGAGAGTGATCCAAGACTGAGGCTTGACTGGGTATAACTGGTATTATGATAAAGGGTCCAAAGATTGAAGAGAGGAAGACATCATAGAGTTGAATTGGTTCACCAAGGGATGGAAACAGAGAAGAGTCAGTGGCTAATATAGGGGAAATGGCTAGGAAAGAATTGAGAGGTGAAAAGTCTAGAGGTCATATTTTGGATAAAGAAAAGATTTTTGTAAAAAAAGGCATAGTTGAAATAAAAAGCCAATAGATTATGATCATATAAGGAGATTTCAGAATTCTTGATCATAGAGGTGGTACATTTGTAGATGATGGCCAGATCAAGGGTACAAATTATTTTAGGGGGGGTATATCTGATGTAGGATGCAGGAATTGCTCCTATGAACTGAGTAAATTAAAGAATGGTTAAGGTATTTGAGGAAGAATTACTAGATACGTTTTTCTAATATGAGAGTAGAAATTGGGAATAAGAGAAAAATTGTGATCTAGATATTAAACACATGGTATTCAGGAAGAAGAGTTCAAGTAGGGATGTTTGTAGAAAATAACTCCTAAGATTTTCATTGGGTGGTAGATATAAACAGCATGAAGCTGAAAGGTAGAAAGATTACTGGGTGACAAAGACTGAGAATCTATAAGTTGCAATGAGGAGCATGTAATATTTCAACTCCTGCACTTCAAACAGTGAGCCAAGGAGAATGATAAAGATTCTGGAAAGGATGGCAAAGGAGACTGTGATGGAGGAAACTAGGTTTCAGTAAGAACTAGTAGATGGAAGAGAGAGAAAAAATAAAGAAAAGTTTGTCATCTGTGTATAAGATATTTCAAAGAGCACAGTGGAAGTGACAATCAATCCTGTCAATTATTCAGATTGCATTTATTAAGTACCTTCTATATGCGAGGCATTCTGCTGAGCAGTAAGGATAGAAAGAAAGGCAAAAGCAGTCCCTACTCTCAAGGAATTTACAATCTAATATGGGAAAAAACATATAAAAACTATATATATATATATATGTATATATATATATATACACAAGGTATATTACGGATAAATTGGAAATAGTCAACGGGATAAGACACCATAATTAAGGTGGTTCAAAAAAGGCTTCCTATAGAAGGTGTGGTTTTAGATGCGACTTGAAAAAGCCAAAATGCAGAGGCCAGCCTCTGCGGGGAACTGGATTCTTGAATGGAGGGTTGGAGTTGGCGAAGTGGAATAAGAGACAGCACACTCTATGGTGTGGTCATCAAGTTCGATTTATTGGCAAAAGCTTGTTCAATTTATTCAAGAAAGCTTGTAATTTTTATAGCCTTACAAAGTTAGGGTTCATTAGAGATAGTGTTGGAGACAAAGAGACTGTTAGAGACAAAGAGGTCTACCAAACCCCTGCCCCCAAAAAAGTGCATACCAGCAAGAGGTCTAATAAACATCACCAAACCCCTGCCCCCAAAAAGTGCATACCAGGAAGCAAGATACGATCAATTACCTCAAGAAAGTGTCAAGCAGGCATCCTGCTTCAAGAGGTCACACCTACACAAAGATTCCTCCCCTTACTCAATTTCCTGACAAATGGTCAACAGATGTTACATCCTTTGTTATATGAAAGTTTACTTTGATACACAATGTATATAAACCCTGTACTATGCCTCAATAAACGAGCTATTCTGTCCCTACACAGAGTGGTCTCCATTCTTTCCTTTCACAGCCCATCCCCAGGTTGAAGCCTCCCCAGCCTTTTGGCTCACAGGCCGATGCGAGAATTCAGGCACCCTTAGCTCGAGACCCGCGGGACGGGTCAAGATAGGACAATTATTTGGCTAGGATTACAAAATTTTCTTGGGGCCCAGAAGTTCCCAGGACCCCAGGTGCAATGCTTCTTAGAAAAAAAAAGAATGTACAGAGTAAATTCATCAGACAATATAATAATAGTGAAACTTTAACTACAGGTAAATGTACCTTGTGGTCATCACGTTATGTCTGGCAGGACAATGAGCTTCTCTAAAAATATCACATTTATTTATTTCAAGACATATTCGCTTTTTAATTTTTAACATCATCATAAGATATTTTACAATAGAGACATTTAATTTTCTCAAGGACCTTATTTTCTTCAGCCCATTTATTAATCACTTGTACAATAGCTTGTTTTTGTGCAGGAGTCAGTAAACCATGCAGTGGCTTACTTCTCTTACTTTTTTTCTGATGACTTACTTGCTACCAATGTGTCCATCTATCACTGATGTTTACTGTTCTTTTCATCATATAATTATTTATGTAAGCTCCATATAGGGGAGAGAAGGGTCAGGTTGATTGGGTCTGGAATTGTTTCAAACAAGAGGGAGTAACTGGAGATCTATGCTTTAAAGATCATTTTAACAGTTGACTGAGGGATAGATTGGGATGAGGAGAGACTAAAGATAAGTAGACAAACCAGCAGGCTATTGCAATTGTCTTGACATGAGGTGCTGAGGGCATGCACCAATGTCATGGTATATCAGAGAAATATTTCAAAGGTAAAATTGGCAGAATTTTGAAGCAGATTGCATATGGAGTTTGAAAGATAAAAATTTGCAGTGACATGGATACAAAAAGTCTGGGTAACTGGAAAACAGTATAGTAGCCTCAATAGTAAAAGGAAGTTAGAAAGAGGGCATAATGAATTTCCTTCCATTTTTAATTGTCTAAGGCAGGCTGCAGGAATTGTTCCAGGGTGTTGAGTAGGTTGAAGACCTGAATAGTTAAGATATTTGAGGGAGAATCAATAGACATTTTCAAGTCCCCTAGTATGTGAATAAGAGTTATGGAAGAGAGAAAAATTGTGATCCAGGTATCAAACTCATGAAGTTCAGGAAGGAAAGTGATCTGGTTGTGAAGGGGTGGTATTAGGGGTGGAGTGGGTGTAGTCTGTAGACAATAGCTACCAGGAAAGATAATCAATTCACTTTGGAAAATTGAGTTAGGTAATTCTATGAGACATCTAATACAAGATGTACATTAAAAAGGTGTAAGATCTGAATAAATTGATTTGTGAAATAATGTAGAGAGAGAAGAGAGAGAACAGGCCCCAGAACAGAGCTCTGGGGCACACATGTATTTAGTGGCAGAATCTGGCTTAATATCCAGCAAAGGTGCTTGAGAGCAATTAGTCAGATAGGTAGAAGGGAAAATAGGGAGTGGTGTTATGAAAAAATGTAGAAAACAAGGAAAAGGGGGTAAATTTCAATGTTAGGGGCTAGAGAGGTCAAGAAGGATGAGGACTGAGAAAAGGTGATTAGAAGCATTTTGACTTATTTGTGTACAGCTCCAATTAAAATCCAGATTTTAAAATTAATGAATAAATAAATGATCAATTTATTTGAATAATGAATAAATAAACAATTACATAAATAAATGAAGTAAAGGATCAAAAATTAAATCAGGCTTCAGGTCAGAAGAAACAAATTTTCACCAGAGAGATATCCTGTATCAAGTTCAATGACAGGAATGTAAGAGTATCATTAACTAAGGGTCAATTTTTCTTCATTAATGAAGAATAGCAGGGGGTCCAGAATTAGTTATGTCTCTAAACCCAGTTTTATGAAGTTAAGCTGTGCTTTTAACAGCATCCTGGAAAGAAAATACAGAAAAATCCAATATAATATTTGTAACAAAGTCATATGAAAAGGTGCTCCAAATCACTGTTGATCAGAGAAATGCAAATCAAGACAACCCTGAGGTACCACTTCACACCTGTCAGATTGGCTAAAATGACAGGAAAAGTTAATGATGAATGTTGGAGGGGTTGTGGGAGGGCTGGGACACTGATGCATTGTTGGTGGAGCTGTGAACGGATACAGCCATTCTGGAGAACAATTTGGAGCTATGCTCAAAAAGTTATCAAACTGTGCATACCCTTTGACCCAGCAGCATTTCTATTGGGCTTATATCCCAAAGAAATCATAAAGAAAGGAAAAGGCCCCACATGTGCAAGAATGTTTGTGGCAGCCCTTTTTGTAGTGGCTAGAAACTGGAAATTGAATAGATGCCCTTCAATTGGAGAATGGCTGAATAAATTATGGTATATGAATATTATGGAATATTATTGTTCTGTAAGAAATGACCAGCAAGATGATTTCAGAGAGGCCTGGAGAGACTTACATGAACTGATGCTGAGTGAAATGAGCAGAACCAGGAGATCATTATACACGGCAACAACAGTACTATATGACGATCAATTCTGATGGACATGGCTCTCTTCAACAATGATATGTTTCAAACCACCTCCAATTGTTCACTGAAGAAAGCCATATACACCCAGAGAGAGGGATGCGAAATGTGGACCACAACATAACATTCTCATACTCCTTGATTGATGTTTGCTTACATTGTGTTTCCTTTATCTGATATATCATTTGTGTAGATAAGATTTTTCTTGCACAACAATGATAAGTTTGGAAATATGTATACATATATTCGATTTGCCAATATTTTAACATAATTAACATGTAGTGGATATCCTGCCATCTAGGGAAGGGGTGGGGATGTTGGGGGGAAAAATTTGTAACGGAAAGCTATGTAAGGGTTATTGTTGAAGAATTACCCACACATATGTTATGCAAATAAAATAAAAAATTAAAAAAAATATTTGTAACAAAACATGAGGACAATTTACCAATTTTTAAATTAAAAAATATTTTTGGATGGACCAATTGTCATAACACAGTAGATATCAGATAGAAGAAACTTCTTAAGAAAAATAAGTTACAATACAGGCAATAATACATTTTCTTCCTCATATATGAGAAAGTCAGTGTAATGTAGTGGAAAATGAACTGAGACACAGGAGGCTTAAGTTTTCAAGTTTCAGATTTTCCAGTGACTGACTAGCTGTAAGTCAAATAAAGTCAGGAGCAGCTAAGTACAGCAGTGGAAAGAATGCTAGGTCTGAAGTCATGAAGACACATTTTTGTGAATTCAAATATGACCTCAGATACTTAATAGTTGTGTGGTTCTGGACAAATCATTGACCCCTGTTTGCCTCAGTTTTCTCATCCATAAAATGAGCTGGAGAAAGAAATGACAAATCAGTCAAATAACTTTGCCAAGAAAACCCCAAATGGAAATTTATAAGAGATAGTCCCGGAATTTAAAAAAGATACATTGGCAATTGTTTGGACAGTTAAGAAAAGGATATTTACTTATCCCTAATATAGCAAGAAAATGCAACCCTAACTTTTATAGACAATCCTCCAAAGCCTCCCATGGAAATTGTTTCAATTCAGAGTCCCCTAAAAGGATTTTTACCAGACTTCCAGTGTCCAACAGCCTAATTTATACTTGATGAATCTTTCTCCCTGTTATCCTTGCTATTGCTGTATGACGATCCTATCTTTTTTCTAAATTGTACCTCACATTAATGTCAATAATGCTATATGTGACATATGATTTCTTGTTGGAGATATGCTGAAGGCTATTTATCCTTGATATACCATTTGGGCAATCCACAAGTTTAATTCTTTAGAGATAGTTGTTATATGTCATATTTTCAGCCATGCTCATCATTAAAAGAACATTAGAGTTTAAAAGCAGGCTTTCATTTCAAGAAAAAAATTTGGGGTCTTTGAAAATAATGCTCGATTTAAAAAACGCAATCCAGGTCACTCTTTTCTTCTTTTTTCATTTCTGTACTCAGATCATTGGTCAGCTGAAATATCTGTCACATAATAATAGGATAGGAATGGGGATTGCTCTCTATTCACTATATCATGCTGCCTTCCTCCATAATAATAACTGCCACTTATACAGTATTATAAAGATTGCAAAGCACTTTATATTCATTGTATATCATATGAATCTACAACACTACAATGAGGTAAGCATTATAGGTACTGTTTCTCCAATTTTTACACATGATTAAACAAAGGTTCAGAAAGTCTCATGGTCTTATAGTTAATGAGAGGATTAGGATTCAAATCCAAGGGTTTTTTTGTGACTTCAATTGAGCCCTTTTATCATTATTCCATAGTGCCATTCAAGACCAGCTTTAGTTGCTGTCCATTCATCTGCACATCATAGTCTGGACATTTTTCATCCACTTAAGATTTCATTTCATTTCATTTCATTTTATTTTTTCTGTGTGGGTAGTTAAAGTGAAATGGTTTTAATGCTTAAAGACCTTATTTAGAAGGCTCTAAAATGTGCCAAGACTTAATATGGCTAGCACAAAGCCATTTGCAAACAAGGGAATTTCACCACCTTTAGGGAAGGATAGAATTAAAAGTCAGATTTCTGCTGATAAACTTTGAAAACCCTTACTAAAAACATGTAAAACATAGAATCATAGTTCTACTGAACAATACATATATCAGTTTTTTCTCCAGTAATAAATTTGATGGATTTTTTTTAACGATAAGAGTACAACAGTTTTTAATTACTTTTAGTTCCCTAAACTCATTTCCAAATCATTTAGTCACTTCTATGGAATTATTATTTAAAGCTGTTAGTAATATAAATAAAAGAATATAACATTAATTTATAATTTTAACATCTATTACCTCAGCAGAATTGTGTTATAATGTATAATATGACTTTTGACAGAATAGCATTCCCATTATGTGTCTTTCAAATATGTATCAAATTTTACTTGTTTAATCATTTTAGTCATGTATGACATTTAATTACAGCATTTGGGATTTTCTTGGCAAAGATATAGGAATGATTTGCTGTATTTTTCTTTAGCTCATTTTATCAAAGAACTGAGGCAAAAAAGGTTAAGTGAGTCACAGATATAATGTCTGAGGCCAAATTTGAATTAAGGAAGATGAGTCTTTTTAATTATAAGCACCACTGGGTCACCTAACTGCCTAGATTTGACCTTCAAAATTTCTGTTTGATAAGATGGTAATGAAAACAGTGAAAATATGGACCTGATCTTTAGTGTCTTATATTGTGAATATTTAATTTAATATATGTTATATATAATACAATACATATAATATAAATATTAATTTAAATAAATAATTTTAAAATGCTATATAAATATCAGGTTCAATGATATGGACTACAACAAGTCTTTTTCTAAATGTGCATATTATAATTTATGTTGGGGGGGGGCAAGTCAATCAGTGATATTGACTTACTTAGATTCTCACAGCTAGTTTTACTAGTATCTAAGGCTACAGTTTTACTCAGATTCTCCTGACTCTAAGACCAGTGTTCTATCCACTGGGTCACCTAGCTACCTCAATACTGTGTCTAAAATAATTTTGTAAATCACTTTTCTTCTCTATAATAGAATCTTCTGCTGTCAGAACTCTGCTACTTGCTTTTAAATATTATTCATTCATTTCCCGTGAGAGATGTAGCAATACATGAAAATTATTCCAGCAATATGGCCTATATGATTACTGCCAAACCTGTTTATGTATGCTTTCCCTCCATCTCTATTGATAACATGTACATCTATGTTTAATATAAGCAAACTAAGCCTCTGAAAAGACAAAATAAGCCATAACAACTTCTCTTACTATCTAATTATAGAATATGATGGAAAAATAAATAAAAAGCAGAATATGATCAATGTAAAAAGAATTTGAAAGAGAGTTGCTGTTTACTGTGGGACTCAGGGGAATTCTTCACCAAAAGATGGTAATAAATAATGGCCATGACAAAATTCGAACATATTTTTAAAAAATCTTTGCAGACCAGCATAGTTTGTCTTTGTCAGGAATGCTAAATAAAACCCAGCAACATTCCAAGTATGAAAGATAAAAGAAGAAATTTAGACTCAAACTCATTAGGTAGACATTAAGAGCTTAGCAAACTTCACCTATTTTTTGTTCTCTGATCCAAGTTTATTCAGTAGGAACATAATTACTGGGAACACGAAGAAAGCTTTGTTGTCCTAAAGATTTATTGAGTGGAATTCCCTAAAAGATTTTTGGACTCAGACTGATAATCTGGGATTTGACCATAGTCAAAAAGAATTTTCAAAACCTAAATTAGATTGTTTCCAGTGCCCAGGGATTTTTGAGTAAGAGAAAATATTAGACTACAGGGCAGACAATCTTAGCTGAAACTTTTGCTCATTTTCATTGCCTGGTTAGGGCTATCATGATATTAGTCTATGGAATATATAGTCTAAAGGAACTACTATTTTTTAAAACAGAATCTTATTAGCTCCTGGTCCCAATAGATAATGGCAGGGAACAACAGAAGGGGATTTTACCTAAGAACCAGCATAGCTCTGTCATATCAATTGTCTGTGTGCAAACATGCAAAAAAATGCATGTTTGCCTTTCCATGCATTTCCCTAGGTATACATATTCTCTATGAGTATTGCCTTACTAATTAATCAGTCCTAAAATGAGCAATTTATGAAGGGCCTACTAAGTGTCAGGCATTGTACTAGGATATAAAGATACAAAGACAAAAATTGCTGTCAGGAAAGTTAAGATTTAGTCCTCCTCTCTATCATCTTCTATAGAATCTTTATTCTATTAGGAGAAACAATAATGCAGATAACATTTGTGGAGATCACAATCCAACCTTGCTTATTAATCCTATGCATCTTTTATCAATATTATCTCAAGATTTTACCAAAGAAAGCTTATCCTAGTTGCTGGAGACCTCCTTTAAATTTTATATTAAGGGATACCAGTGAAGTCTTTGTGTTGTTTATCTCTTGTTCTTCATCTTTATCTTATATCCCCATCTTTTTCTCACTTTTATTAGTTTTGCACTAATTTTGAACTTTGCTACAAATAAAGGGTTTTAAATATTTTTGTATGTGCTATGGATCCCTGGGGCAGTTTGATAGAGTCTATATAGCATTCATATCATATTTTTAAAGGCATAAAATAAAATATATAGGATGGCTAAGGAAACAAATTATTTATTTTTTTGCTTTTTGCTGAGGCAATTGAGGTTAAGTGACTTGCCCAGGGTCACACAGCTAGGGAATGTTAAGTGTCTGAGATCACATTTGAACTCAGGTCCTCCTGACTTCAGGGCTGGTGCTCTATCTACTGTGCCACCTAGCTGCCCCAAGGAAACAAATTATATTGAAAATAGCCTACAAAATACTTTTAATGTAAGTTCATAGCCCTAGGTTTATATAAAAGTCTCTCTCTATATATAGTCTAACTGTACACATATGACAGATTCAAGATTGATATATTGGTAAAAAATATTTTTCTGGCTTGCTTAAATATTATGTAGGTGTATATGTGTATGTATGAGAAAGAGAGAGGGAGAGAGACAAAGAGAGAGAGAGAGATAGAGGGAGGGAGTGAAGGAGAGGAAAAGGGAGAGAGAGAGGAAGAAAAGAATATTATTTATTATATTTATTTTTATTTATATATCTAATATATATTATTATTATTAATTATATTATATACAATATATATAATTATATATAACATAATATTATATATTATATACAATATATGAAATAAATATAATAATATATTATTAATTATATTAATTATTTTAATTAATAATAAATAATTATTAATTATATTAATATTAATATATAAAATATATAATATTTATATATTATATAGTATTTATTATATCCAGTGAAAAGACAAAAGATTTAGATGTGATCCACAATGCTGTGTTTTTTCTCCTTTCTTTGGTCAATCAATGTACCAGATGTTATCTAAAGCTGAGGATATAATAAAAAGAGGCAACTCTCCCTCCCATTTCCTGCCCTCAAGGAGTTTACATCTTAATGTGGGAGACAACATGCAAACAGATAGATAGAAAATTATATATTACAAATATATATCATATCATATATATCAAGATTTATACAGGATAAAAAAAGATATAAATAAAGTAGAAAAGGCACCATAGGTAAGATGGAGCAGATTTTTGTAAAAGATAAGGTTTTAGTTTGAATTTAAAGGAAGCCAGGCAGGTCCACATTTTCTCCAGTATTTCTTATCAACCTTATCTAATTCCATCCTTTCACTGAAATCAATGAAAATCAAAATATATCTTATTTACTTTTCAAAGTCTTAGCCATTTAGCTAGAGAATTTCTCTTCTCTTTCTTCTGTAAAACGTAAGTCATATTATACATTATGACACAATTCTGCCTAGGTATTATATCTTAAAATTATAAAATGACCAATTACCCCACAAAGTATTATTTCTTGTTACTTGGGACACAGGATCCAATCATTTCTGCCAGTTTAATAATCTCCAAGAACTTTTAAGATATTCTCCCCATTTAGGAGAAATTTCTCTTTTTTTCAATTTATTTTTATCAAAAATATCAAATTTCATATAATTACTTTCTGGTAGCATATCATTGGTCAGATGTTTCACATTTAGAGTGCTGACAGATTAAAGAATGCAAATGCTGCAAAAACAGTGTGATTCATATCACTCTTCTCCCCTCCCCCCCTTTTTTTTCTGTTTCTCTGGTACTGGCATTTCAGAAACAGAAGGAGGCCATACTATATTAAGGATGATCTTATATCTTTCTTTGTTTTTTAGGTTTTCATGGCCAGAGACTTCAAATGGTCACCATACATATGAGGAATGTCTCCCAATTTAGGCTGGTTCTTGGAAAACAAACTCAGTCTATTGCTATGATACATAAATAAATGAGACTTTTTTTTTTTTTTAAGAGGGAGGGAACAAATGGAGTTGTGAGGGACGATCTCCTGTAAGAGAAGTTATGCTGAGCTTTAAAATAAGATTATGCAATCTGTAATTGCTTTACAGTTATGAGAGAGAGAGAGAGCCTGGGTAAAACCAGGAAGGATAGATATGGAATATTATATATGCAGAACAGCAAGTAGACTGATTTGTTTGGAATGTTGAGTTTGAAGTGTAGTAATGTTTGACCAGTCAGATTGTTAAGGACTTTACATAGTAAAAAGGAGAGTTTATTTTATCTTAGAAGAAATTGTTAGCTACCATCCTGAGCAATGGAGGTATATGGTTACACCTGGCTTTAGGAATATAACTTTGGAAGTATAGATGATGAATTAGAAGCAAGATAATTGTGAATAGGGATACCAGTTAGAGAGTACTTCAATAATTCAAATAAAAGATAATGAGGGACTGAGATAAAACAACAGCTATGGGAATGAAGAGAAAGATTGAAATGGATGAGAGAGATGTATAGATAAAATTGACCAGACATGGTAAATATTTGAATATGGTCTTTGAGGGAGAGCAAAAATATAATATGACTGAGACTATGAATAGAAATGACTACAAAAACAATATTCCTATGAACAAAAATGCAAACTTAGATACATTTTGAGGGAAAGAACATGAGTTCTATTTTGCACATAACTTTGAGATGTCTATGAAATATCTAAGTAGAGATGTCTAACATCCATGTTGTGATGTAGGAATGGAGTTTCTGAAAGAGACCAGAGCTGATAAAATCTGAAAAATATATAATCTGGAAAAATATAAATCTGGATAAGCAATAGTGATAAGTGCTGCAGAGAGCTAAGGAAAGATGAATGTTGAAAAAAGACTATCAGATTTGGAAATTTGGTACTATGAAAGAGAATATTAAAAATTGAGCAATGAGAGGAGGAGGAAAGCCAGATTAGAGTAGATTTAGAAATGTAAAGGCAGGCAATGGATAGGGTAGAAAAAATTTTCTAGTAGTTTGAGATTTGAAGTTGTGATAGAATCAAGTGAAAGTTTATTTAAGGAGGGAAGATTGTAGGCAATAGTAAAGGGACCAAGACAGAATAATCAACTAATGATTAGAGAGAGTAAGAATAATTGTGGGAGTAAGAATAATTGGAGTAGTTTTTCAAAATAAATGGGAGAGTTGGCAATTAGTGATAGAAGTAGAGAGTGAGAGACTTTTTTTTTTTTAATCTGATACTGGAGTAAAGGAAGAGAGAATGGTGAATGATGACAACTTGTTTTGACATATAGAGGAAGAGAGAAGAGAGGTCCTGGTAAATGCCTATTTTTCTTAATTAAATTTTTAGTGATGTTCACTACCATCATGGAGGTAATGGGTAATTATGTGAAAGGTTTGCAAAAAGAAGAAAAAATTGGAAATAGTTGATTGGGATGGAAACTGAGGAATTATCAGGGTGGTATGGTTTTTCATAGGGAATCACTAACTAAAACACTGCAGGAGTGGATTAAGTATGGCTTTTTAGAATAACAAAGGCAGACCAGACTTTCAACCTGGAGTTCTATTTAGTAGAGGCCCAGTAAATATCTGTGAAGTCAACAATGTCTGGAAGGCTAAATGTGTATTGTGATCTGGGTTTGAGCCAAGTTAGTGTTGTGGTGATAAGCAAGCAAGGAAAGCAGGAAATACCTTGATCAGGATATTGAAGTGGGGCTGGGGCAGGGGTGAGGGGAAGGTGGGGAGAGAGAGTCAGGTCCTGGGTACTCCCGACTCTCTGCCTACGAAAACATCTGTTCAAGCTAGAAAAGCTGGCTTCCTTTCCTCCCTGGCTTGCCCCGGGGGAAATGATTGCCCAGAATTTTTTGAAATTCTAATAAACTTCTAATCTTCACTTTGAGAGATGCCTGAGTAATGATTTTGAGTAGGGGCTGGCATTTTTTATCCCACACACAGCCATTGCAGAGAATGTGATAGTTAATTAGGAAAGATTAAAAGGAGAATCTTTTTGGCAATCAAGGTATACTTGTGATTAATATAAATTTTCTGTGGACTCAGTTCAGCTTTTTTTTTTTTCTCAGAGATTTAGCATGTCCTGAAAGGAAATAGATGTATGCTACCTGACCTGGAGAGATTAGCCAAAGAATACATACTACACTTTTCAAATTCACAAAGCGAAAATAAAAGATTGTAAATGTCTTTCTCAGGATTACTGCATCATCTCATGTGATCAGATAAAGTGTAATGCTCAGGGAGAAACTGAGGCAGTATCACACATGGAAATTAGGTAATGCTTTATTGATGTTAATTGAGAGTTCAGAATCCATAGCTATGGATCAGGACTGGTGGGACTCTTGTCTTAAAGCATGCAGTCCACCCCGGAGACCAACACAGCCACAGACATGTTAGCCAACTGAATACAAAGTACACAGCAGCTCCATCAAGGAACTTCAAACATTATATAGGGTCCTATAGCTCAGGGAGACAAAGAACTCATGGGACCAGATGAGTATATCTGGTGTCCAAGGAAACCATAAATTCAGTTCTGACAGGTTAGGGAGTAGGTTAAGACAGGTTAAGGAGCCTTGCCAAAGCAGACTACTTCGTCTAGGTCACAGATAAGGGGGATGTCGAGGCTGGCCATCTGGAGGTTTCATGATTATTTTGGAATGTAAGTCCAATTATTTCTGAAGGTCAGGAAGTGGGGATTGCTATTCTGGGATAGAGCAATTAAGGGAGACTGAAATAGCAATTAAGGGAGACTGATGCAACTGAGGGAAACTGAGACAGCAACTGAGGGAAACTGAGACAGTAACTGAGGGAAACCGACAGGCACAACAAAAGAAATGCCAAATTGAAGAGGCAGTCCAGTCTCTTAAATCCATTCTCAGCCTCTCTTAAGGAGAACATGTGCTTTAATTTCTCAATATTCACAGCCACCACAAGACCAGTCAGAATGGGGAGAGAGAAAGAGTGGTCTCTCCCCCATCTTACCTGGGAGAATTAAATTATTCCTAGCAGATGAAAATCAGAAAAATGATAGATACTTGAAACAATATGCTGCCTTATAGTGACTGTCATGGGAAGGTGAGCAGTCAAAGCACCCCAGAATTTATTGCATCATTCTAAACCATTCCAAGCTGAACTATATATTTCCCTAGAGTCTTCAAAATTTGCTGAAGGAATTAAGCCATGTTCTTTGAGATGGCAACTATAGATACATTTCTAAATATGTTCCATAGGTGCTACCCTACTATAAATTTATGACTTGCATAATCTCATACTCTGAAAATCTCATCAGAATTGTTAGAAGGAAGAAAGTAATGTTGTTGCTCATTGCACACATAAGTAATGAAAATTGTTATCCAAGAAAGCATTTCTTGCTTTAATCTGTGGGCTAGTTCTATAGGTAACTTGTTTTGGCTGGCAGCCAGCAGGCATTAATTATTGTGCAGCAATGATGAATTAAAAATGCTTTAGTAAAATTTCCTCTTTTTCATGGGATTTTCAATCTGTTAAGAGAAGCTCTTAAATTTGTTTCTTTCTCTAGTCTCTGGGAAAGTTGGGAAAGCTTAAATGCTAGAATTTTTCTTTTCAGAATTATAATTAGAATACCAAATGTGGTAAATATTTTGAAACTTAAAAAAGAAGAAAATAGAATATTTGCTCTCTGAAATGCTTGCATTTAAATAAATTAAGACAAGAGGAAGCAATAATGGAGAGTGAGAATAATGAACAAAGTTTTCAGGGTGGGGGGGAGAAGAAAGAGGGGAATCCCTGAAACTTTTTAAAAGATAAAAGATATGAGAAGAGTAGTGAATTGGAGATCACTACTTAAAAGGAGTTAAAATTGTCCTGGAGATATAACTGGCTGAGGGAGGTAGCCTCTGGCCATTGGTGTAGCTTCCTAGTTACCAAAATACTAAAATAGTAAAAGAGGGGCAGGAATTCCTTCATCAAGCTTCTGACTTCAGACTAGCAGCATGAACCACACTGAGAAGCTATGTTCCACAAGATTAATGTTTTATCCTCATTGAATACAATTTCTTACCCTGAATATTCTTCCTTTGCTATAACTAGGTGACTTCTTTGTTAACTGTTAAAGGGGCATCTAAGTGGTAGGATGGGTAGAGTACTGGGCCTGGAATCACGAAGGCCTGAGTATCTGTCCTCAGATACTTCCTTACTGTGTGACCCTGGGCAAGTTATTTAAATTATTTGACTCAGTTTCCCCACCTGTCAAATGGAGATAATAATAGTACTTAGGTTGTTGTAAGGATGAAATGAGATAATAATTATAAAGTACCTGGCACATAGTAAACTCTTGTAATGTTGGCTCCTATTATTAAGTAAATTTTGAGTGCCTCATTTCATTTAATTTCATTACTGAACAAGAATTATCACTCCAGCTTGGGCCACATTTAGCCTACCAAATCATTTAACCTTTTGTACTCAGTTCCACATTTGTAAAATGAAAGATTTGGAGTAGATAGCTTCTAAGTTCCCTTTTAACTTTAAATCTGTTTCTATAAACCTCTACCTGAAACACAGAGAAGCAGGACAGCTTTGAAAGTTACATAGTTGAATTTATTATATTTTTGAAAGAAAAATAAGCTATTGATAAGAGATTAATAGTTTTATGTACACTCATTTTTTTTCTGTTCTGAATGTATATGGAAAGGCCTGCTTTGTTATATGTATAAGTTCACAAAATTTTTTTTTCATTGTTGGATTTCTTTCTTTTATTCTTTTTAAAACCAATCATTCAATTAGGTAATTATTTTCACCAATTAAATTTAAAATAATTTTAAACATGTCTTTCAAACTTTTGAAATCAAGATTCTCTTTCCCTTATCCCTAACCCTAGTCCCCATTAAGAAATCACATGTGAAGTTGTGCAAAACATTTGCATAAAAGTCATGTTGTGAAAGAAAACATAAACTTTTACCCTAAAAAAAATCCCCAAAGCAAAAAGTCAAAACCCTCAAAAAATAGAATAAAAAAATGAGAGAGTAAAGGTGCTCCAAATCACTATTGATCAGAGAAATGCAAATTAAGACAACCCTGAGGTACCACTACACACCTGTTAGATTAGCTAAAATGACAGAAAAGGATGACAGGTGTTGGAGGGGATGTGAGAAGGCTGGGACACTGATGCATTGTTTGTGGAACTGTAAATGGATCCTGCCATCCTGGAGAGCAATTTGGAGCTATGCTCAAAAAGTTATCAAATTGTGCATACCCTTTGACCCAGCAGTCTTTCTATTGGGCCTATATCCCAAAGAAATCATAAAAGAAGGAAAGGGCCCCACATGTGCAAGTATGTTTGTGACAGCTGTTTTTGTAGTGGCTAGAAACTGCAAACTGAATGGATGGCCATCAATTCGAGAGTGGCTGAATAAATTATGGTACATGAATGTTATGGAATATTATCGTTCTGTGAGAAACGACCAAGAGGATGATTTCAGAGAGGCCTGGAGAGACTTGCATGAACTGATGCTGAGTGAAATGAGCAGAACCAAGAGATCATTATTCACGGCAACAATACTATATGATGATAAATTCTGATGGACATGGCTCTCTTCAACAATGAAATGCTTCAAACCAGTTCCAATTGTTCACTGAAGAAAGCCATATACACCCAGAGAGAGGGATGTGAAATGTGGACCACAACATATCATTTTCATGCTCTCTATTGATGTTTTCTTGCATTGTATTTCCTTTATCTCATTATTCTTTCTTGTAGATACGATTTTTCTTGCACAACAATGATAAGTGTGGAAATGTGTATACATATATTCGATTTGGCAAGTATTTTAACATAATTAACATGTAGTGGATAACCTGCCATCTAGGGGAGGGGTGGGAAGTAGGGAAGAAAAATTTGTAACAGAAAGCTTTGTAAGGGTTAATGTTGAAGAATTACCCATACATATGTTTTGCAAATAAAAAGTATTAATAAAAAAATGAGAGCGTGTGCTTCAAACTATATTTAGATGCAATAAATTCCTTCTCCAGATAGATATAGGATTTTTCATTATAACTCCTTCAGAGTAGTTGTGGATCATTATATTTTTGACAATAGCAAAGGCATTTACAGCTGATGATCCCAGAACATTGCTATTACTTTGTACATAGTACATTTCATGTTGAGTTCATGGGGGACTTCCCATGTTTTTCTGAGAGCATCCTGCTCATCATTTCACAAAGAACAATAATATGTCATCATAATTACAAACAACAATTTATTTAGTCATTCCCCAATTGATGGATATCCTCTCAGTTTCCATTTTATTTGTCCAAAGTAGAATACTGTTATAAATATTTTTGTACATATAGGCCCTTTTCCTTTTTAAAAAATTTTGGAATTCATGCCTAGTAGTGATAATGTTAGGTCAAAGGATATGCATGAATTTATAGCCCTTTGGTCATAGATAATTACTTTTGATCATTTATCAATTGGCTGGTTTTTTTTCAAAATAAATTTTACTCAGTTCCCTCTGTGTTTGAGAAATGAAGCCTTATTAGACAAACTTGCCTTAAAATTCTTTTTACAATTTCTATAACTAGCTATATTCCCCCTGTTCATTGTATTCTCTCTGTACTTTTACCCTTTCTCTCCTCAAAATTGTTTTACTATTGACTACCTCCTCCTTCAATATGCCCTTTCTTTTATTAGCCTCCCCATTCCTGTATCCTATTCCCCTCCTTTGTTCCTGCAAGATAAAATAGATTTCTAAATCCATATTGAATGTATATATTATTTCCTCTTAGAGTCAATTCTGATGACAGTAAGGTTCAGCCGCTCCCCCTCTATTTTCCCTCTTTCCCTCCACTATAAAATGTTTTTCTTGATTCTTTTTATGGTAGATAATTTAAATCATCCCACTTTTCCCTTTCCATTTCTCTCAGAACATTCCTCTTTCACCCCTTAATTTCATCAATTTTTTCCATATCATTCCTTCATATTCAACTCACACCCATGCCTTTTGTCTTTATGTATTGCTTCTAAATGCCATAATAATGAGGAAGTTCTAATGAGTTAGAAGTATCATATTCCCATGAAGGAATGTAGACAGAAAAACCTTATTAAATCCTTTATGGTATCATTTTCCTGATTCTTTCCATATGTTTCTCCTGAGTCCTGTATTTGAAAATCAAATTTCCTATTTAGCTCTGATCTTTTCATCAATAATGTTTAAAAAATCCTCTATTTCACTGAATGTTCACCTTCTTTCCCTGAAGAATTGCACTTAGTTTTGCTGGGTAGGTGATGATTAGTTGTAATCCTAGGTCCATTGCTCTCCAGAATATCATATTCCAAGCTCTCTGATTCATTAATGTAGAAGCTGCTAAAGCTTGTGTTATTCTGACTGTGACTCCACTACACGTGAATAGTTTCTTTCAGATGCTTGCAATACTTTCTCATTGATTTGGGAGTTCTAGAATTTGGCTATAATATTCCTGAGAGTTTTCATTCTAGGATCTCTTTAAGGAGGTGATCAGTGGATTCTTTCAATTTCTATTTTACCCTCTAATTCTAGAATATCAGGACATTTTCCTTGATAATTTTTTGAAAGATGATGTGCAGACTCTTTTTTTCATCATGATTTTCAGGTAGACCAATAATTTTAAAATTATCTCTCCTAGATCTATTTTCTAAGTCAGTTATTTTTCCAATGAGGTATTCCATATTTTCCCCATATTTTTTCTTTTTTGGGGAGGTTTAGCTTTATTGTATTTTGGATTTCTTATAAAGTCTTTAGTTTTCATTCTCTTAATTGTAATTTTTAAAGAATTATTTTCTTCAATGAGCTTTTGTACCTTCTTCCTCATTTGGCCAATTTTGCTTTTTTAAAACATTCTTCTTTTCATTAGCTTTTTGTATTTCCTTTTACACCATTCTCAACTATTTTCCTAATTTTTCCTTCACCTCTTTTACTTGATTTTCAAATTTTTTTTTTTGAATTTTCCATGGCCTGAGCCCAATTCTTACTTTTCTTGGGGCTTTGACTTTCTTTTCTTCTGATTTTGTTTTTTGATCCTTTTTGTTACTATAGTGACTTTCTAAGGTCAGATATTTTCTCTGTGGTCTTTTAATTTTCATAGCATATTACTGGGCTTTTAACTCTTCATTAAAATAGGGGTCTGTTTCCAGGGTGGAGAGTGCAGCTATTTTCAGAGATTCTTCTAGGGACCTGACCATGTATACTCTTTTGGGCCCTGCGAATATTCCCGCCCCAGTATAACTATAAGATTTAGGGTGCTAAAGCAACAGAGTCCTTCAGTATCAATAAAGAGATCTCCTCTGAACTGAGATTTCTGGAAGCTCCCTCCATATTTCTTGCCCATGCCTACTCCTGATATGTTGGCTTCCCAAGAAACTCTTATCCTACCAACAAATCTTTCCTATCAACTTTTGTCTTTGGTGTTTTTGAGCCGAGAGGTCTAGAAATCAATCATTAGTGATGATGCTAATTTTGAAGTTCTGCTTTTCTGGTTTTGGGGCTGGAGCTGTGCCTGTTCTAGACTGAGAGGTTGATAAGCCAGTAGTACCACCATTGATTTAGAGATCACTAGGCCAGTTTGTGCTTTACTGGTTTGGGGTCGGGACTGGGACTGGGGCTGCACTGATGTGGTTTGCCCAGAATTTCATTGGGGCCTCCCACCCTAGTGCTCCAGACCTGTTTCTGCTGACCTTCTAAGTTGTCTTTGGCTGGAAAACATTCTTTTCTGTCTTTTCGTGTGTTCTGACACTTTAAAATCTCTGAGAATTTTTTTTTTGAGAGAAATAGTGGTCCATAAAATTACTTGCAGTTTCTCACAACTTGTAATGAAAAAAATTCTTACATACATTAAGAAAAATGGAGAAAAGTTAGAAAAGAGATTGATCCAGTTCTTGCCTTTTCCTGTGGTAGGTGAACCTGATATTAGCTCTTCCAGGAATAAAATAATTTATGATCTTTTATTGGTTTACTTGGATTATGGTGCCTGTGGATAGCAAAAGTTAAATAAAAATCTAACCAGAACAGGAGAAAGCTTTTCTGATTTTAGTTTATTTCTCTGAAATAATCTCCCATATGGGAGCAGAAGGGCCAACTGGGAGATACTAAATGAGCCCATAGGGTACCTGATGCCAGCATCTTTTTATTTTTTTTCTTTTTATTTCTTAGTTGTTATTTATTTCATAATTATAATCACTTTTTGTATTGTTTTCCATGCTCTGTTTATTTCATTCTGCATTAGTTTATATTTCTTTCAAACTTTATATTCATAATTTCTTTTGGCACTGTAATATCACACTAAATTGATATTCCATATTCTGCTTTTTCAATTTTTTGTAATTTCCAAATGAGGATCTCCTTTGTTTCTTGAGCTTTCCTATCTCAAAAAATATTGCTAAAATATTTTGGCATATATGGAACTTTTCTTTTTAAAATTTTTGTCCTCCTTGCCTAGAAGTGGAAATTCTATATAGAGAGTATAGATATTTTAATCACTTTAGTATAAGTCCAAATTTATTTTCTAGAAATCATGGACTGCTATACAATAACACCAACAATATGTTAGATATGCCAGTATTTTCTTAGTCCCTTCAACATGGATGACATTTATTTTTTGACCATCTCAAATTTACTTGGTATATGCTCACAGATGTTTTGACTTTATTTCTCTTATTTTTAATTTCATGGAAAAATCTTTCATCTAAGATTGCAGTCAGTGCAACTCTATGAGATAACAAACTCTTTTCAGAGATATTTGATGCATTTTATCCCCAAATGATGACTTCTTTTTTTTGTGTGTATTACTTGTTTTGTCTATGCAAAAGCTTTATAATGGAAAATTCACCAATTTTGTCTTTTATGTGTTCCACTACGCTTTTTGTGAAAAGGCACATGATCATCTTCTCTTTGAACTTTTTAAGGACATAGCATTTTATACTTGGGTTGAGAAAAATCTAATAGGTATATACATGTTCAGTGACAAAAATGTAAGAGGCAATGCAGTTTCATAAAAAAAGAAAAATAAACCTCATTTAAAGAGAAAACTGAACTCAAATTCTAGCTTAGACAATTATGAATTATATGGCTTAGATAAATCATTAAGTGTAGAAACAGCCTCTGTTTCCTCATTAGAAAATGTGTATAGTAATCTTGAGTCTACCTATCTCAGTTATGAAAAATCTACTTTTAAGCTTTCATGTGCTATATAAATTTATGCTATTCTCTCTAATTTTTTTCTCTTCCTATGTTATATTCCAGCATGAGATATTTGCATAAAGATAATATAGAAATGATTAGCAAATTGAGGTATATTTTATAATAGAGCTTCATTACAGTAGGACAGAAATATATGACAATAAAACCACAGCTTCTGAGAAATATTAACTAGACATGCTAAAGATAGTACATGATGTAGTTAGTTAGATTATTTGTTACCTAATTCCCTAAACATTACAATAGTATTTTGCTATATAATATGGCAGAATTTATAAGCTTTGATAATCAAGCTGCTTCTGTGAAATGAACAGTTTAAGTAACAAGTTATTTCTTTCCTCACTGCATCTGAATATTTTTCTAAAAAACATACATTTAAAATTTTAGTATGCTTTATATGGATACAAATGGGTACTTGGCTAATACAGAAAGAAGGCTGTGTTATATTTTTAAAAGTAAATACTTAAAGTCTCTTGTGCAAATAAACATAATTTTCTATACTGTAAAGGATCATTTGTCCTTGTAGTGTTGTTTCTTTTTCTTTTTTGGGTAGTGGGGTGGGTGGTGGGTAGGTGGTTTTAAACATTTGTAATATACTATAAAGCATTACCACTACCACTACCATCACCACTATCACCATCACCATTCCTCTTCCTCTTCCTTTTCCTCTTCTTCCTCCTCCTTCTGCTCCTCCTTTATCATCATTATTATTATCACAACTTTAGTTGGAGAAGATCCAAAAAGTTTATATTTCTGTGAATGTGTGTATGTGCATATACACACATTTGTGTGTATATGTGTTTAAAGAGGTATTTCTTCACAAGGCTTTTAAAGAAAAGGGTTCCTATGTCTTTAAGAGAAACTGTGTTTTCAATTCAACAAATGATTATAAACTGCAACATAACCAAATGACTACTTTTTAACTTATAAATTAGAAAATTTTCTAGTTCTGTTATCATGCTAATATTTTGTATTCTGAAGCATCAAGAGCAGATGCTGAAAAAGTAGCAATTTTCAATTGGTTTATATTAGATTGAATCTGAAATATAGTATTTCTGGAAGGAAATGTAACCACTAGGTGGTGCTCAGTGTCTTAGGCATCAACGAAATGATAAAACAAAGCAAAATCCCCAACTCTACAAAAATGGAGACCTCAAATTAATTTCATTTTCCCCTTGAATTTGACAAATACAACAAATAAGAGAATTGCATATACAAGTTAGATTTTGTCAAAGTATATATTAAATTCAATATACTAGTTTCAAAGCTATCCTGCTTATCCGTGTCTCCCTCTAGCTTTCTTTATGTTCATTTTGTTTTACATTAAACTGATTTCTATACTATCTTTTCTTCCTTTTTTTGTTTCTTTGTTTCATTTCACTTTCTTTCATTATTCATTTCTCTTTGGAAGGAAGCGACATAATTATTAGTAGTCTCTCTGGCTTCTGTTCTTCCACCTTGCCTTCCCACTACCCTTTTATCAGTGTTATATAAGATTTTGTCATATGGTTATTGAAAGCTTAGATTGATTTCTATTAATAACATCCATTTGTCTACTGAGAATTGTTACCATTCTTCCTATTTGTTTGTATCAATTGCATATTTTCTTGGAAATCAAAATTTTATCAGAGAAATTTATTGGAAAGATTCTTCCCTCCCTCTCCTTACCCGTTCCTTTAATTTTAATTGCATTATTCTTGTTTTTTTCATACTATTTCCTATTTTATGTCATCAAATTTGCCAATTTTATCTTTTCTGACCCATTTCTTTACTGATGCAGATACACAGAAAAATCTCTTTTCAGTTTTACTTATAACTTTACAACCTGTATTTGGAAGACAATTATAAAACTAGAAATATTTGTATTGGAACAAAAAAATTGTTTGAGGTGGGGAAGAAGGCAATATGGTGCAAAAATCAGTTCAGCCACAAGTGCACATGCACTAAAAGATGGGTTATCCAATGTTTATGACTACTTGTACTTCTGGGTATCAGAGAGCCTAAGATGGGAACCATGGTGATGTGACCTAGGGAGGACAGACTGGGAGGTGGATGTGTCACATGACACTGAAATTTAAGGAAAGACAGTAAAACAAGATTTGGGGAAGGTAATGACTGGGAAAGATTTATTCTCTAACTTTTTGTGTTTTGAAAGAAAGCAGTTCTCCCCAGCACATCTGCAAAGATGTTAGCACCTTGTTGTAAAGTCCTGTGTGCCTCCATGCTAATTGTGGATCTGGTTTGAAGGATTAAGCATGAAGCAGATACCAGCTGGCACTTCTGTATCAATGATCTGTTTTGTACTATAGGACCTCCTAGCACTGGAGGCCACTAATAACATTTTTATTCTTCATTGTTATGACAGACAAATTGCAAATTCCTACTATTTTTTACCCCTTTGATTCAAAATCACAAGCAAAAGTGCCTTCCTTTGGATAGCTATAATTTCATCACTACCCAGACAGAGTCCATATCTCCCTATAACTTCAAATTCTATTGTGCCCTCTGGAATTTCTCCTTTATTGTTAGTAAACTGTACTAAATCCTAGATTATTGCACTTCAAATATTATATTTTCTAACTCTAATGGAAATCTAGCTTTCTCTAGAAGTTCCTGAATGCCTGGCCACTCTCTCCAAATTGGTCTTCTTTCTCTAATATCCTAGTTATACTGGAAGAGGATGGCAAAGCGTAGGCTTGCTCCTTGTTCTTCATCATAAAGTCCTTTGCTACTCTTATGTTGAGTTTCATGATATTTGTTGATATCACACTGTCCAGACCTTTTTTTCAATCACCCATCAAGTTCAAGATTATTCTCTCTCCTTTATGAAAGAGTCATATCAACCTTCTTCTCAATCCCAACCTCTGCCATCATATCTAGTTACTTAAATATTCATGTTCATGTTCCCTTAAACACTGTAACTTTTTGTCTATTGTTTTCTTCAATTCCAATAACCTTCAACCTCATTCTAACTCAGAAACTGATGAGAATAGTCCTATTTTAATCTTAACCTTGCTCTTAAATGTGATATTTCACTTATTTATGATCAAAATGCCCATTTTCTCTTTAATTATAACTAAGTATTCTCTGTTCCTATGCTTCTGTGACACTGTTCTTCCTCCTTTTACCCTTCTCCTATTAGTGATTATTCTTTTTTGGTATTTTTTGAATTATCAATATCAATCTCCCATCCAATAAGCCAATCAGTCAACAAATATGTGTTAAGTCCTATGTATCAGGCACTGTATTAAGTATCAGTGTGGGTATGCCCCAAAGTTCTCTTATAGTGTTTCTTATTTCTGTATTGTCTCTATCTCAACAATTACATCTACTCTCATGAGTTAAATATCATCTCTGCATCCAAATTTCTCCCAAATTCAATTTTTATACCACTGTGTGATTAATATTTCTACCTGATTATCTTACTTATCTCTATAATTCAATTTGTTAAATAAATTTATGGTCTTTTCCC
This sequence comes from Myrmecobius fasciatus, assembly GCA_023553655.1. Lineage (NCBI taxonomy): Eukaryota > Metazoa > Chordata > Mammalia > Dasyuromorphia > Myrmecobiidae > Myrmecobius > Myrmecobius fasciatus. Next base: position 12,651 of record JAJPUD010014023.1, on the reverse strand, counting down.
ATAGACATATCCTTTCCCCAAACTTTTCTATTTCTGTTATTCCTTCCATTCAGATTCTTAACTTCTTATCTCTTCCTTCTTCCTCATCTTTTTCCTGCAATCAATTGTAAAAGGCTATTGCCTCTATTTTCACAGTTGTCCTCTTCTGTCTGTTCACAATTAATATAATTCAAGACCTCAGTATCTTTCACCTAATTATTCTCTCTACTTTCATTCTCTCTTCTTCTCCAATCTATCCTGTAGTGATAAATGAATATTTCTAAAACATCAATACACATGTCACTACTCTGATCTGAAGTATCCAGTGGATTCTTATTTCCTCTAAAATAAAATGTGGACTCTACAGTTAGGAATTTAAAACTCCTTCCTATCTTGTTAACTTGTGTTTTACTAGTAAACTATCTGCATATGAATTAAAAAAAAAACTAAACTGGCTTATTTATTATTCTATCAAACTAATCTGTCTACTGCTATGCATTAAATGCACTTTCTTCTCAGAATTCCTAGCTGTCTAAAAGCTACAATTCAGCTGCTATTTCCTACAAGAACATTTTTCTAATCTTTTTGATAATATTCTTTTTTTTCCTTCCAAATTATTTTATTTATCAATATAATAATGATCACCTCCCTAGAATCCACAGTACTAACTTATATTGCTCCTAGAAGGGTTGATCCTCAGAAAAGTAGTTTCTACTATTTTCAGAGATTTAGGGATAACACTGAAGATGATTTTCCTCCTAAATATCACTTGAGAAGCCTCAATCAGTGTTCTTTTTCTTCAAAGTTCACCAAATAAGCCAAGTCCTTAAATAAAGGAGTTTATTCAAATGGGTTAGGAAAAATAGAACAATAGTAAGCACATAGCATATCCGTTAATACTAGGAGGACCCTTTCTCACAAAAATACCAAAATTTAAGAACAGAGAAGAATGGATAATGATGACAATGATAATGAGGCATTATAAGGAACCCATAAGATTGGGGAACTGACCATGTGGGAATTGCAGGATCTTGATATCTTTTCTATCTCCAGAGTTCTTCATGACATTTGTTTCAGGCCATGATGTCAATTCTGGAAAAAGGCTAGCTTTTCTCAGATTACAGTGTGTTCTCAGGACTGATGACTCAGCTTACCTTTTTCCTTCTCTGATGCTGTGTCTCATCTAGATGGGCCTAGCTTGAGGTCTGGATGGGCTGAGTCAAAAGAAGATTCACTTGTGAAAATCAGTTATTAAATATTTATTAAACACCTAAACACTGTATTAAGTTACAAAGGATAACATTTTATATCCTGTGTTACGGATACAAAGAAAGGCAAAGGACCTTCCCTAGCCTTGAGAATTTCACAGTTTAATGGGGAGATAACCAACAAGTAAATATGTATAAACATCTATATATAGAATAAACTGGAAATATTTAAGAGAGGAAAGATGCTAGAGTTAGGAAATGAATCCTGTGCTGGCCTTTAAACAGACTGCTACTTTTGTTTTGGGCCAGGCATTCCCTAGGCAACAGTTGGAATAGAACCCAGAAGGCTATTGTGCCAGGGGTATAATGTTGCTATATAATACTGAGCAGACCAATTATTTCTAGAGAGTATCTATTGAATAGGAGTAAGTTGTTCTGCTGCTGGGCAGCTGCTGTCAATATGGTACAGGCAGATTCTTTGGCCTCTAGGACCTTCTATGACCAAGTGAAAATTCCTGAGGTGGAGAGAGTTCTCTGTACCTGAATTTTAATAAGAAAAGAAAAGATTACCTTAGGAATAGGGACTGATTATGGTAAAAACAATGATTAAAAAAAGATTAAAATTTTAGAACCAAAATTACTTCAAATTTACAAAATAGTTTTTATCCATCATTGTTTACATCATAAATTTCTATTTCTAAGGATGGATCACAACAGAAATAAGGGAAAAAGGGATAGGAAATAAAAAGATTATTTATTGCAAACAAATGTATCACTTCCATTCATGGGAGATGGAGCCAAGATAGCAGAGTAAAGGTAGGGATGTACCTGAGCTCTTCTCTAAATCCCTTCACATCCTTTAAATAATGACTGAACAAAATTTAGTGTCAGAATCCAGAAAAAGATGTAGTGGAACATTTTTCCAGTTGAAGACAACTTAGAAGGTTAGCAGAAAAGGTCTGTTGGATCAGAATGAATGTTCAGTGCAGTCCTGATGCAGGCCCTGGTACTACAGCCCTGATCCCAGCAAACCAGGAGCAGGCCTTGAGACCTCTGAAATACTGGCAGTACTGGTAGTTTCCAGGCCTCTCAGACTAAAGACATTAAGGTGACTTGGAGGGTCAGCAAGAAAGACTTGTTTTACTTGTGGCAGGAGGGCCTTCTGAAACCAGCAAAACAGGAGTCAGCCTTGAGAATCATGGAATTGGAAAAGGCTGCTAGAGCAGTGGCTGTTGCAGCAGTGGTTGATAGCTGTGGTGGTGGTTTCTGGAGATCTCAACCCCCAGTCTAAAGGGTAAGAGGGTCAGACAGCTGGTCAGAAGGAGATTACTCTGCTAACATCGAGGAAGGACTCTGTTGCTTTAGCATACTAGAACTTATGAACACAGTGGAGTGGGGACCCTTCTCACAGTTCCGGCAGAAAAGAGTGCTTGTAGTCACTCAAAAACATTTCTTTTATCTTAACATCCTAGATGAATTAAAAAGGTACCTAGAAAAGTCTCTGAAAACAATTGCACAAAACCCTTGAAGCTTGGGACATTACACCCTCCATCCTGGAAACACCCCTACTTTAATAAAGAGTAAAAACTCAAGAAAAATGAGCAAAAAACAGAAAAAGATTCTGACCATAAAAAGTTGCTGTAGTGACAAGGAAGTTCAAAATATGCATTCAGAAGATATTAAAAGTGAAAGCTTCAACATCCAAAGACTCCACAAAAAATAAGAATTCGTCTCAGGCCATGGAATAGCTCAAAAAGGAGTTTGAAAATCAAATAAGACAGGTAGAGGAAAATTGGGAAGAGAAATCAAAGTGAAGCAAAAAAAATTTAAAAAAATAACTAATGAAGAGAAGAATGCCTTAAAAAGTAAAATTGGCCAAATGGAGGAGATTCAAAATTTTTCTCACTGAGGAAAATAATTCCTTAAAAATTTGTATTGAGAGAATGGAAGCTGATGATTTCAAGAGAAATCAGAAAAAAATAAAACAAAATCAAAAGAATGAAAAAATAGAAAATATTATGAAGTACTTTATTGGAAAAAAAAAGAACTGGCCTGGAAAATAGAACCAAGAGAGTTAATTTTAAAAATATTGGTCTACCTGAAAGCCATGATCCAAAAAGGAAGTTGAACATCATCTTTCAAGAAACTGTCAAGGAAATTGTCCTGATATTCTAGAACCAGATGGTAAAATACAAATTAATAAAAAAACAAAACAAAACAAAACAAAAAACTTCAAGTATAGTGGAGTCACGGTCAGGATAATACAAGATTTAACAACTTCTACATCAAAGGACTGGAGGATTTTGAATATGATATTCTGGAGAGCAATGGAGCTAGAATTACAACCAAGGATCACCTACCCAGAAAAACTGAGTATAATTCTTTATGGATAAAGGTTTATATTCAATGAAATGGAAGACTTTCAAGAATTTGTTTTGAAAAGACCAGAGCTGAATAGAAAATCTAATTTTCAAATACAAGACTCAGGAGAAGCATAAAGAAGTAACCAACAAAGAGAAATTGTAAGGAATTTAATAAGGTTTATCTATTTATATTCCTACATGGGAGTATGATACTTGTAACTCATAAGCATTTTCTCATTATTGGGGCAGTAAAAAGGAGTATATATAGACAGAGGACACAGATGTGAGTTAAATATGAAGGCATAATTTAAAAAAATGAAATTAAGGAATGAGAGAGGAATATACTAGGAGAAAGGAAAAGGGAGAGTTGGAATGGCATAAATTACTTGCCTTAAAAGAGACAAGAAAAATGATTTATAGTGGAAAGGAAGAAGGGTAGTGGAGGGGGACTGAATGAATCTTATTCTCATCAGAGTTGGGTCAAAGAGGAAATAACACACAGTCAGTATAGGTTTAGAAATCTGTGTTATCCTGTGGGAAAATAGGAGAGCAATGGGATATGTGGAGGGCACAGGAAAAAAGAGAGGGCATATTGGTGGAGGGACTGATCAGAAGCAAAACAATTTTGAGGAAGAACAGATTGAAAGGTGAGAGAAAGTAGAACAAACAGGTGTGAATGCAGTTAGCAAAAGTAATTTTGAAAAAAAAAATTGAAGCAAGTGTTTTTGATGAAGGCCTCATTTCTCAAATGTATAGAGAAATGAGTAAATTTGCAAAAGATAAGAGCCATTGTTCAATTGATATATGATAAAATATATGAACTGCGTCCAGAGGGTTGTAAAATCATGCATATCCTTTGCCCTAACAATACTACCATTAGGCATGAATGCCAAAAGAGTTTTTTTTTTTAAAGGAAAATGATTTATATGTACAAAAATATTTATAGATGCACTTACAGCAAAGATTGGAAATTGAGGAGATATCCATCAATTGGGGAATAAATTGTGGTATGGGAGTATGATGTATTATTATTGCATTATTTTTTAATTAAAGCTTTTTATTCACGGAACATATGAGTGATTTTTCTACATTGACCTTTGCAAAAATATTTTTTTTGTTCCATATTTTCCCCTCCTTACCCCCATCCTCACCCCTACATGACAGGTAGTCTAATACATGTTAAATATGTTAAATTATATGACAATTCCAATATATGTATACATATTTATAAAGTTATCTTACTGCACAAGAAAAATCAGATCTAGAAAGAGAAAAAAAAAACCTAAGAAAGAAAACAAAATGGAAGAAAATATTCAAAGAAAGTGTTAAAATGTTGTGGTCCACACTCAGTTCCCTCAGGCCTCTCCCTGGATGTATATAACTATTTTCATTGCTGAACAATAGGAACTGGTTTGAATCACCTCATTGTTGAAGAGAACCATGTCCCAGAATTGATCATCTTATAGTCTTGTTGTTGCCGTGCATAATGATCTCCTGGTTCTGCTCATTTCACTT
>JAJPUD010014022.1:0-42069 GCA_023553655.1 Myrmecobius fasciatus | reverse complement strand
GAATGGCTCACTGACATGTCAAGAATTAGTCAAACAAATTTTTTTTTTAAAAATGAAAAAAAAGAAGAAAATTCAAAACACATCACTGGAAAAACAACTGACTTGAAAAATAGATCCAGGAAATACAATCTAAGAATTATTGGATTACAGACAAATTGAAAGTCAAGATGAAAAAAAAAAGAGTTGGGACAACAGTTTTCAAGAAACAAACAAGGAAAATTACCCTGGTATCCTGGAACCAAAGTAAAATAGTCATTAAAAGAATTTACCAATCACATTCTAAAAGGGGCCCCAAAATGAAAACTTCAAGGAATATAATAGCTAAATATCAGAATTTAATCTCCAAATCAAGGAGAAAATGCTGCAAACAGTCAGAAGGAAGCAATTCAGATATTTAGAAGCCACAATCAGGATTTCTCAACATCTAGCAGCTTCCACTTTAAAGCAATTGAGGGCCTGAAATATGATATTTTGGGAGAAAAAGGAGCTTTGGACTACAAGCAAGAACCTGTCCAGAAAACTTAAGAATTATCTTCTAAGGGAAAAGATAGATATTCAATGCAATAGAGGATTTTCAATAATTTCTGTTGAAAAGACCAGAGCTAAACAGAAAATTTAATCTTCAAATACAAGACTCAAAGGAAGCATAAAAAGATAAACAGATTAAAAAAACTCTGTTTTTTAAAGGTTAAAATGTTTACATCCCTACATAAGAAGATGATCCATGTAACTCTTGAGAACTGTATGTGTCAGGGAAGTTAAAAGAGGTTATATTTACAGGGTGTGGATATAAGTTGACAATAAAGTGACAATATAAAAAATAAATTAGGGATGAAAAAAGCTTGTGCTGAGAAAAGAGGAAAGGGAAGGTAAAATGAGGTAAATTACCTCAGATTAAGAAAGAGAAAAGACCTATTATAGTTGAGAGAAAGAAGAGAGATAGATGAGCATTGTTTGAACTTAATCTAATTTGTTTGCCTCAAAGAGGGAATAAGATACATATTTAGTTTGGTATAGAAATTTGTTCCACCCTATAAGGAAGTGGGAGGGGAAAAAGGGAGGCTAATAGAATAGAGAGCAGAAATATATGAAGAAAGGGATAAGAAAGGGGGCACTGAAGAAGGGGAGGGCAGATTGAGGGAGGTAATGGTTAGAAGCAAAACACTGGGGAGGGAGAGGCTGAAAAAAGAGAAAAAAATATATAACATGGGAAAGAATGTGAATGTTAATGGGATGAACTCTCCCATAAAATGGAAGCAAATAGAAGAGTGAATTAAAAGTCAGAATCCTACAATATGTTGTTAAGAATAAATACATTTGAAGCAGATATATATATGTATATAAATATATATATGTATATATAAAGAGAGAAAGAGAATATAAAAGGTAAAAAAAGCAGGGCTAGCAATCCTGATCTCAGATCAAGCAAAAGCAAAAATAGATCTCATGAAAAGAGATTAAAAAGTGCCATACAAAATTAAATAATATCAACATTAATATATCTGCACCAAGCGATATGGCATCCAAATTCCTGAAGAAGTTAAGTGAACTGTGAAAAAAAAATAGATAGCAAAACTATACTAGTGGGGGATCTAAACTTCTCTCTATTGGAACTATATAAATCTAACCACAAGATAAATAAGAAAGAAATTAAAGAGATGAATAGAATTTTAGAAAAATTAGGTATGACAGCAGGACGATTTCAGAGAGGCCTGGAGAGACTTGCATGAACTGATGCTGAGTGAAGTGAGCAGAACCAGGAGATCATTATTCATGGCAACAACAATACTATATGAGGATCAGTTCTAATGGACATGACTCTCTTCAACAATGAAATGCTTCAAACCAGTTCCAATTGTTCGGTGAAGAGAGCCATATACACCCAGAGAGAGGGATGTGAAATATGGACCACAACATAATATTTTCATGTTCTCTATTGAGGTTTGCTTGCATTGTATTTCCTTTATCCAATTATTCTTTCTTGTAGATACGATTTCTCCTGCACAAAGAAATGATGCAATAACTATACATATATTCGATTTCTTAAGTATTCTAACATAATTATCATGTAGTGGATATCCTGCCATCTAGGGGAGGGTGGGGAGTAGGGGGGAAAAATTTGTAACAGAAAGCTTTGTAAGGGTTAATGTTTAGGAATTACCCATACATATGTTTTGCAAAGAAAAAAAAAGAAAAAGAAAGAAAAATTAGGTATGATAGACCTTTGGAAAAATTTGAATGTAGATATAAAGGACTATATCTTTATCTCATGGTAGATGACACACAGACAAAAACTGACTATGCATTAGGGCATAAAGCCTCACAATCAAATGCAGAAAAGCAGCTATAGTAAATGCTATCATTTTCAGATCATGACACAATAAAATTTCAAATAATAGAATGACAATAATGAGTCAACATACCAAAACTTATGGGATAAAGAAAATTGTATATCTCTAAATGCTTACATGAATAAAATAGAGAACAAGAAGATCAATGAACTGGGCATGAAACTAAAAAAGCTAGGGGGAAAAACATAAATTAAAATTGTCCAATTAAATACAAAATTAGAAATTCTGAAAATCAAAGAAGAGATTAATAAAATTGAATGTAAGAAAACTATTGAAGTAATAAACAAAACTAAGAATTGCTTTTTTATTAAAAAATAGATAAACCTTTGTTTAATTTAATTATAAAAAGGAAAGAACACCAAATTACCAGTATCAAAAATGAAAAGGGTGAACTTGCCACCACTGAAAAAGAAATCAGAGCAATAATTAGAAGCTATTTTACCTATTTTCCAATGATATGATAATCTAAGTGAAATGGATGAATATTTACAAAAATATAGATTGTCAAGATTAACAAAGAAAAATAAATTACTTAAACAGTACCACTTTAGAAAAAAAAGTGAAAAAGCCATTAATGAACTCCTTAAGAAAAAAATCTCCAGAGTCAGATGGAGTAGCAAGTGAATTCTACTAAACATTTAGAAAACAATTAATTCCAATACTATATAAACTATTTGGAAAAATAGGGAAAGAAGGAATCCTATCAAATTCCTTTAATGACACAGATATGGTACTGTTACCTAAGCCAGGAAAGGCTAAACAAGAAAAGAAAATCATGACCATTTCCCTCATGAATATTGATGCAAAAATTTCAAGTAGAATATTATCAAAGAGATTATAGTAATTTATTACCAGGTCAATACACTATGAACTTTGGGGAAATTTGAATGTAGATTGAAAGAACTATACCTTTATCTCAGAAGTACATGGGACATACACAAAAAATTGACTAGTTATTAGGGCATAAATGCCTCACAATCAAATGCAGAAAAGGCAGATTTCTAAGAGGAATGCAAGACTTGTTCAATATAGAAAGACTATCCTTATAATTGACCATATCAATAACCAAACTAACAAATCATATGATTATCTTAATAGATGCAGAAAAAGCATTTGATAAAATACAACACCCATTCCTATTAAAAACACTAGAAAGCACAGGAATAAATGACGTTTTCCTTAAAATGTTAAGTATCATCTATTTAAAACCATCAGCAAGCAAAACATAATGGTTAATGGACTAGAAGCATTCCCAATAAGATCAAAAAAAAAAAAAAAAAAAAAAAACAAAGTTTTCATTATCACCACTATTCAATATTGGACTAGAAATGTTAGTTTTAGCAATAACAAAAGAAAAAGAAATTGAAGGAATTAGAGTAGATAATGAAGAAACAAAACTGTCACTCTATGTAGATAATATAATGCCATATTTAGAGAATCCTAGAGAATCAACTAAAAGCTACTTGAAAAATTAACAACTTTAGCAAAATTACAGGACATAAAATGAACCCATATTAATTATCAGTATTTCTATATATTACCAACAAAGCCCAGCAGCAAGAGATAGCAAGACAATTCCCATTTAAAATAACTATATAATATAAAATATTTGGGAGTCTACTGCCAAGACAAAGCCAAGAACTACATGAACATAATTATACAATACTTTTTACACAAATAAAATTAGATCTAAACATGGAAGGATATCAAGTGCCCATGGGTAGGTTGAATTAATCTAATAAAAATGATAATTCTACCTAAATTAATCAACTTATTCAGTTCCATATGAATCAAACTGCCAAGAAATTACTTTACAGATCTAGAAAGAATAATAACAAAATTTACCTGGAAAAACAAAAAGAAAAGCATTTCAAGGGAAAAAAAATTACAAAGAAAGGTGACTTTGCTGTATCAGATATAAAATTATATTATAAAGCAGTGGTCATCAAAACCATCTGGTACTGGCTAAGAAATAGAATAGTGGATCAGTGGAATAGAGTGGGTTCACAAGATACAATAGTCAACCAAATCTAGTGTTTGATAAACCCAAAGACTCCAGCTTCTGTTATAAGAATTCTCTATTTTACAAAAATTGCTGGGAAAACTGAAAAATGGTATGGTAGAAACTAAACATTGACCAATACCTAAAACCCTATACCAAAATAAAGTCAAAATAGGTTCATGATTTAGATATAAAGGGTGATACTTTAAACAAATTAGAGAATAAGAGATAGTCTACCTCTCAGGTATGAGGAGAAGAGAGGAATTTATGGCCAAAGAAGAGCTAGAGAAGATTATGAAATGCAAAGGGAATAATTTAGATTCCATTAAATTAAGAGGGTTTTGTACACACAAAATCAAGATTAGAAGGAAAGCAGAAAAATGGGGGGGTGGATTTACATTCAGTATTTCTGAAAAAAAAAATCCATAATTGGCCAAATGTTAAAGGGGGGGAAGCCACTGCAGGCAAGAATGCCTTAAAAAACTGAATTGGACTAATGGAAAAGGAGGTACAAAAATTCATTAAGAAAATTACTCCTTGGCAAGAAACTGGAAAGTGAATGAATGCCCATCAGTTGGAGAATGGCTGAATAAATTATGGTATATTAATGTCATGGAATATTATTGTTCTGTAGGAAATGACCAGCAGGATGATTTCAGAAAGGCCTGGAGAGACTTGCATGAACTGATGCTGAGAGAACCAGGAGATCATTGTACACGGCAAGATTATATGATAATCAATTCTGATCAACGTGGCTCTTCTCAACAATGAGACAATACAGGCCAATTCCAATAATCTTGTGATGATGAGAATTATCTACACTAGAGAGAGGACTGTTGGAAGTGAGTGTGGATCACAGCATAGCATTTTTACTTTTTTTGTTGTTGTTTGCTTGAATTTTATTTTCTTTCTCAATTTTTTCCTTTTTGATCTGATTCTTCTTGTGCAGCAAGATAATTGTATGAAGATGTATGCCTATATTGGATTTACATATATATATTCATATATATATATATATTATCATGTTTAACATATAGGATTACTTGACATCTAGGAGAGGGGGTGGGGGCAAGGGGGAAACTGGTTTTTCAAGGGTCAAAACTTGTCCTTGCATATGTTTTGAAATATGTTTATTGAAGAAGCTTCAATAAAATACATAAATAAAATAAAATAATTGTAGACAACATAAAATATTTGGTAGTCTACCTATCTAAACAAACCCAGGAACTACATGAGTACAGTTATAAAACACTTTGCACGCAAATAAAGTCAGATTTGAACAATTAGAAAAATACTGACTGCTTATGTATGGATGAGTACAAATCTGGCTTCAGACACTTCTTAACTGCATAACCCTGAACAAATTGATTAAGCCCAATTGCTTCTTCTTTCCCTAAAAATTGTATGTATACATATATTTCCATATATACATATAGATTGGCATGTTCTATATATACATATATGTATAGAAAATATTTGTGTATATGTATTAATATATATGCATATATGTGGAGAGAGGTGATGATGATGTTTGGATATTACTAATATGAATAAGATATAAAGCTTTTAAAAAAATTATACATGTTTGTAACAAGCATTTGTTTTTATTTCATTCTCAATTGAGGGAGTGGGTAGAAGAAAGAATTTTATTGATTGAATAAAAATTTTGATTTTTAAATTCTTCCCCAAAATATTAATATGTGCTTAAATCCTTTACATAACATAACCATAAAATGGTCATTCAGCTATTGCCAGTCCACTATTTCCTGTAGGCAGCCCATTCTAGTATTTTGAAATATTATTAGGAAGCTTTTCTTTATATGAAAATAAAATCTATATCTCCAAAAAAAAGAAGAAAAAAATTTATCCTTATAAAGCAGAATTGTCAAAATATAAAAAGAGGCATGAAACCTTACTGAAAAATATGATTTTCAAAAATTAGGGCTTATAGAAGTTAATGACTCCACAAGACACCAAGAAACAATTGTTTTTGACTGTTACTTCATTCTGGAAAAGGACCAAAATAACATCACAAGTTTGGCCTCTAGATACACTGTCAAAAGATTGAAAAGAATTGAAGAAAATATGAAATACCCAATTAGAAAAAGAATTGACCTTGAAAATAGCTTGCGGAGAGATAATTTAAGAAATACTATTTTTTAATTATTGATATTGTACTATATTTATTTTTTCCTTTTTATTATAGTAAGTTTATTTAAAAATAAATAAGTAAACTTATTTTTAATACACATTACTTTATGAATCATGTTGGGAGAAAAAAATCAGAGCAAAAGGTAAAAATCATGGGAGAGAGAAAAAAAAACAGAAAAAAAAAATGAACATAGCTGTGCTAAGGAGACATTCAGTCTCCTTAGTTCTTTTTCTGGATGCAGTTGGCATTTTTTTGTCTGTTGGAATTGCTGAATCACTGAAGTGACTGAATCTCTGAGAAGAATGAAATCTTCCACAGTTGATTATCACACATTTTTGCTGTTATTGTGCACAATTTATTCCTGGTTTTGCTTGTTTTACTCAGCATCAGTTCATGTAAATCTTTCCAGGACTTACTAAAATCATTTTGTTTATCCATAGCTTGTTTAGCCATTCCCCAATTGATGGGCATCCACTCCTTTTCCAATTCTTTGGTATCACAAAAAAGAGCTGCCACAAACATTTTTGCACATGTGGATTCTTTTCCCTCCTTTATGATTTCCTTGGGATACAGATCCAGTAGTGGCACTGCTGTGTCAAAGGATATACACAGTTTTATAGCCCTTTGGGCATAATTCCAAATTACTCTCCAGAATGGTGAGATCATTTCACAACTCCATCAACAATGCATTAGTGTTCCAATTTTCCCACCTCCCCTCTAACATTTATCATTATGTTTTCCTGTCATTTTAGCTAATCTAAGAGGTGTGAGTGGTACCTCAAGAGTTATTTTAATTTTTATTTCTCTAATCAATAGTTATTTAGAGCATTTTTTCACAAGATTATAAATAGCTTTAATTTTGTCATCTGAAAATTGTCAGTTCATCCTTTGACCATTTAACAATTGAGGAATGACTTGTATTCTTATAAATTTGACACAGTTTTTTACATATTTTCAAAATGAGACCTCTATTAGAAATACTGTATGTAAAGATTTCTTTACCCAGCTTTTGTACTTCCCTTTTAATATTATTTTGTTGGCTTTGTTTGTGGAAAAACTTGCTAATTTAATATAATAAAAGTTGTCCATTTTGCCTTTCATAAGGCCTTTCTATAGTTCTTTGGTCACAAATTCCTCCCTTCTCCAAGATCTGATAGGTAAATTATCCCCTGTTCTATTAATTTATTTATGGTATCATCCTTTATGTCCAAATCATGTATCCATTTTGACCTTATTTTGGTATGGGGTGTGAGATGTAGGCTTATGCCAATTTTCTGACACATCATCATTTTCCAGTTTCCCCAGCAATTTTTGTCAAATAGGGAGTTCTCATTCCAGAAGCTGGAGTTTGGGGATTTATCAAATACTAGATTGCTATAGACTTTGCTTATTGTGTCATGTGTGTCTAATCTATTCTACCGATCCACCACTTTATTTCTTAGCCAATACCAATGGTTTTAATGACTGCTGCTTTATAATATAATTTTAGGTTTGGTACTACTAAATTAGTATTCTTTGTATTTTTTTCATTAAATTCTTCGATATTAATGATCTTTTGTTCTTCCAGATGAATTTTGTTATTATTTTTGCCTAGTTTGTCCTCAGATCCTATCCTGTGCCACTGATCGACTGCTCTATTTCTCAGCCAGTACCAAATGGTTTTGATGACCGCTGCTTTATAATATAGTTTTAGATCTGGTACAGCAAGGGCACCTTCATCAGTCTTTTTTTCATTAATTCCCTTGAAATTCTTGACCTTTTGTTCTTCCAAATGAACTTTGCTACTATTTTTTCTAGATCTGTAAAATAATTTCTTAGGAGTTTGATTGGTACGGCACTAAATAAGTAAATTAGTTTGGGTAGTATTGTCATTTTTATTATATTTGCTCGGCCTACCCTATTCAAGACAATTCTAAAGGACTCATGCTGAAATAAATGCTTTCTACTCCCAAAGAGAAAACTGATGAACTCTGAGTACAAGTTGAAGTAAATTTTTTCATTTAAAAAGTTCTAGCTTTTTAAGGAATATGGTTAATATGGAAATAGTTGATATGATTTCAGAAGTATAATTGATTTGTTGCTTACCTTATCAGTGGGAGAGAGTAGGAAAGAATTTAAAACTCAAAATTTAAAAAGAAAGGAATGTAAAAATGATAAATTAAAATATTTTTTGAAAAACTAATTTCATGTTTATGATCAAATAAACTAAACTTGTTTATGTCATTTTTGTGATACTTTGCAAATTATTTTTAAGAGACAAGCTTAATTATGATGGCCATAAGTTTTATGAGAAGGTCATGCTTCAAATAAACTATATATATATATATATATATATATATATATATATATATTGCTGAGGCAATTGGGTTTAAGTGACTTGCCCAGAGTCACACAGCTAGGAAGTGTTAAGTGTCTGAGACCGCATTTGAACTCAGATCCTCCTGACTTTAGGGCTGGTGCTCTATCCACTGTGCCACCTAGCTGCCCCTTAAATAAACAATATTAAAGAACTATCTGCAAAGTGTAGAAATCTAGTGCCCAAAGTTCAATCATGTTTTTTCCAAAATTTAGAGGGACTAACGTAATAATGATGGTTGAGAAAAATATAGGCAATCTGGTACTTTACTCCCAAATTTTGCTCACTAATCTTAAAGACATTTACTATTCTTTATCATATGGAGATCAAATGCGATTTTAGGATCTGGGAAATTAAAACTTGGAATTGTTAGCTCAGTCTTTGTGAAGTCAATATGTAAGGATGAAAAGAAATTTCAGCTCATTTGCTGAGTGTGAACTTTGAAATAAGACCAAACACAAGTCTAGAGTTATCTAAATAATCAGATATTTGATATCATACAGACAAAATATTCAATAATTGTCTGGGTTTTTTTTTTAATGTCTGAGAATTTTATCAACTTCACTAATGATACCATGACTATACACTTACAGATTTCAATGCAATTCCAAATGAAGACTATAATAACCAAGGTTCAATGAGTTCAAGATGAACTATTTTTTTAATTCCCAGGAATTATTCATATTCCATCAATTTATAGGGAAAGTTCCTCAATTTTATCTAACTTCATGGAAGGAATAACAGGAGAAATCAGTGTCCTGGAATATTTTTAAATATTCATTCCTCACAGAATTTTTTGTCCTATTATATCATGAATTCTACAGAAATTTGGATGTTTCATCCTATTATATTTGCCAATATTAAATAATATGTGCTATTCTTTTTCTAATTATTTATTAAAATTGGTAGTTGACTATTGCTAATGACATAAATGTAATGGCTTCTTGTTGCTATCATATTTATTAAGTTGGACCATGTTATTTTTCTTAATTTTAATTCCAATTCCAATTGCCACTGCTGTTACAATGCCTGATGGTGACATTATAGAAAATATTCTTTTAATTATTTTGGTATAAATGTCAATATCATTTTGTACCATGCTCAAACCAAATACAAATGGCCCAACTACATAAAAATAACTTCTCAGTTATCCTAAAAAATAGAATAGAAAGTTGAATTGGCCTCATTATATAAATACATTTCCTTTTGCACATAAAATGCTAAAACAAAAATATTCAAAATATCACACTTTTGAAGGTTCAGTTATAATCCTGAACCCTTTCAGTTTAGGTTCAATATTGGGACAAAACAAGGTACTAGGAATTCATTCAACATTTAACATAGAAATGTTATTTTGCCCTAACACAAGGATGTGGAATAACAATACAATGGCATCTAGTTTCTCTGGATGCATCCCCCATCATCTCCATCTGGAAAAATGGGGAGTTCCTAAGAAACAAGAATATGATAGTGCAATGGTCTCAGACACCCACTAAGTCTGAGAAGCTACAATTTCACATGACCAGAATTTTTTATGGCTTCACTACATGATATTACATTAGGGAAACTGGAACTTTGGGAACACTAAGGTTGAAGGAAATTGCTTCAAGAATTTACTAGGACTATCACATTCACCAAAACATGTTATAAAGAATTGATACCAGTATTATTTCCAGTATTAATTATTTTAGCTGGATGCTCTTTCCCTACTGAAATATCAAATCTAATCAAGCAAACAAGCATTTGTGAAGTACCTACAATGATGTAGTAGGTACTCTGCCAAGTAATAACATTGAGGGGGAAATGTATATATAGTATTTTCCTCACTCAATAGTTTTTGCCTATAGTAATGGATGAAAAATAAAATGAAATACTGAGTGTCCAATCTTTTGTTTATGAGTCTCTTCAAATTAGGTAAATTGTTCTAGGAAAACAAAGATGCTATCTATTTTTAGTACTGTATAATATATAATATAATAGATATATTTTCAATTTTCCCAACTTTCCAGAGGTATAGTACAAGGCTGAAAAACAAAATTAAAAGTTTTAAAAATGAATGTTTGTTCCATATGCATATAATCACAACATAAATAATGAATGAGATAGCAAAATGTTGGATTTATATTTAAGAAATTGTCACAAATAGGTTTCTTTGAAATTCCTACATCGTAATTGTATGTCTCCCATACATTTTGAATGTTTTATTTGATTTTATAATCATCTGCATTCTTGCATTATTTTTTCTACTAGATTGCTGTCTCCTTTAGAAAGGACCTAATCCCTGTTTATTTTGCATCTCCCTTACCTCAGAGCATAAAGCCTATTAATTATTAGGAATGTACAAAATAGATGTTTGATACATGAATGGGACAGGGAACAAATGAATATTTTATACTTTTAAATTTATAATGAATTAACTAGTGAGAGCTCATCATAAGTCACATTTAATTCTGTTGAAAAATATTTATTAAACAAGTGGAAAACATCATGGTAGGTACAATAGATAAAAAAATAGATTAAAAAAAACAAAGATATAACCCTTCTCATCAAGAAGCATAGCATCTAGTGAAGAAGTGTTAAGGCTAATGTTTCTATTTTCTATTATCAAAAAAGTGTCGCCTATCAAAACAGGTTTAAATAAGTACTGAGTGCTTAGATACATATATTTAGCCCTGTCCTTTTGTATTATGCACCGTGAAGAACAAAGGAATTCTCAAAATGAACAAGAAAATTGTAACAGTCTTTTGAAAGATGGGTGGCAGGAGCAAATGATGAAAGATAGAAAGGACTAGATATGGGAAAGCAAATGAAAATTATATTCTGTATTTCTTTAATTCCACTCCCAAGAGCTCAGAAATGATCAAGGTGTATAATCAAATAGATGACTTTCCTATGACTTTGCCAAAGAAACACATTTATAGTACTCATAGATAATTCAAGAAGCACATGTACACTTATAGAGATTAAATTCTTGCCCTGTCTTTGCTTCTTATGTAATATTCTTTCTTGGCACTAAGTTGATTTAATAAGCAATTAGCATATGTGTGTATATTCACATATATAATATGTATGTATGTATTTGAAATAGATTTTTGGGTCTAATGCACTTTTCACTCAAGGTCATTAGGATTGTGCAAATGAACCAACATTGTTCTTTGAACCTCTCAAAGCCACTAGGAGACTGTGTCTTAAAGCAAAGCAAAGTGAAGATAATTATTATTATTTTTTAGGCAATTCTTCAATTAGATCAAACCCACTTCTTGAGGAAAGAATTTTTGTCTTTGGTTATTCTTAAATGATTATTATGTTCAGATTCACTAATGAAATAATAGCTTTCTGCTCCATCACACTTTAGTGAAGTCACAAAAAACCCTCTTAAAGTTAAGGGGTTACTTCTTCTGTTTGTCTTAATCTACATCTCCATTGCTCCATTGCTTAATGTGCTTTAAAATTATTTGTTATTACCTTGTTCATACTTCACATTCACTTATCTGTGAATGTTATATTTCCTTAGTTGAATTTCTTGAAGTTAAAATTATTTTTTCTTAATTTGTTTCTCCTTCTTCTCCTCTTTTCTTCTCTCTTCTTCTCTTTTCTTCTTTTTTTTGGGGTCAAATTGAATTAACTAATGTGTTTTGGCTTCTACAAAGAGAAAAATGTAGCATTGTAAAGTATAGAGTAAGAATTGAGATTCTAAGAAACTGGCAGTTTCATTCAGTACACACACACACGTGCGAAAATATATGCATATTATGGATATATACATATGTATACATAAACATGATATACATTGTGAATATACACCTGTGTGATATACATTTGTATTTCTTCATCTCTTCTTTCAAGATATGAGAAATGATCAAGATATATAATCAGAGAGATTTTCCTATGACTTTGACAACATTAATAGATAATTCAAGAAGCATATATATACCTCTAGAAATTAAATAACACATATATGACACATATAAATAAAATTTTTTTATTTAAAACTTTCTTGTTACTTTCCTGAGAGACACTGCCATTACTGCCTATTAAAAAAAGAACTAGGGTTAATGAAATTCAATATCCAAATAGAATGTGACAAATCATTGATAGGAAATTTTAAATATAGATTCTAATACAAATTAGTTCCACCTAGATTGTTCTATTTGCTTTTCCCTATATAAAACATTCCATCTCTCATCCCCTTGCTTTGGCACAGGCTTTTTCCTATGTTTTTATTTCTCACACTCCTCTTAGAATCCTTGGCTTTTTTCAAGGATTAGTTCAAGAGACCCCAATTATATGGGATTTTTCCTGATTTCCTGCACTCAGTTACTTTGGGGAGTGTGTGTGTGTGTGTGTGTGTGTGTGCCTGTGTGTATGTGTTGACTTGTATTTGTACATGGGGTCCCATCCCTCCCTCCCAACACCCACTTTAAAGAATAAAATTCCTCTGAGAGCAGGAATTATTTTGGTTTTCTTTGTATTTGCCCATTTCCATTCCCACTTTCCAGATTGCCTGACACATTTTAGGTTCTTCATAAATGTTCACTAAATGAATGAATCTGTGTTCACTATCAAAGACATTATATTTGTTTTGGATTTTAAGATCCTGCTCTTATTCCAAGCTTAGATATGTAGAAACATATCAGGAGGCTGAAAAGGGGTACCAGGAGTTAAGAAATTCAGAAGAGCTGTAACAGTAGCCAGAAAAGGCAGTGGAAATCCTGTTTAGGGTAGAATAGTAAGGGACAGGACTAGTTCTTTTTTTTTTTTTTCTGAGGCAATTGGGGTTAAGTGACTTGCCCAGGGTCACACAGCTAGGGAATGTTAAGTGTCTGAGACCAGATTTGAACTCAGGTCCTCCTGACTTCAGGGCTGGTGCTCTATCCACTGCGCCACCTAGCTGCCCCAACAGTACTAGTTCTTACCACTGACAGCTAGGAGGTGAACACTAAACTGGAAAAGAGTTATTGCTTACTGGCATGTGTTGTTATGAAGGTAAATGGGGAAAAGCTCTAATGTCTAGTCCAGTGTGGGTCGTACAAGGCAATTATCATTCAATCTAAACCAGAGTATGAAGTCATGAAAATAGAGTTCTGGGAGCAGAGTAAAGATTAATAAGCCAACTTTGGCAGAAGAAAGTGAAGTGCAGATAAATGAAAGAAGGACAAAATCATTGTCAGAAAGTGCAATGAGTACAGTGAATCATGATGAAAATGGAATTGTCTATGAATTGTTATGGGGTTTGTATATTCCTTTTGACAGGCAGATGAATTCTCTTTGACTTTACAAAGGATCCATGACTCCATGATAGACAGTGATGTACATTTAATTGCTGAATTTAGAGAAACAATTACTAAAAAAGGAATTACACTTTAATGTACCTATGAGAGCGAAGTCTCAAAATGAAGGTAATGATCATAAGAAAGTAAGAACTCTTGGAGAGATGAAGCAATTTATATAAAAATAAGAAAGATACCCAGAAAAAATATATGACTAGAAGAAGCAGCATGTGGTACTGATTTTGGAGCCATAGTCTAAGTTTTCTGGAATTACAGTAAAATATATGAGTGAAGTTACGAACAGTTTGACACCAAGAAGTTATGTGGAAGAAGCTCACCTCTTTCATTCAGTTTTCCATGAAGAAATAGCTATCTTCCTTGATAAGTCAAACTCCTCTACACATACAAGTAATTCTATGTGATTCATTTTCCTCTATCATCTTTCTCTCCCTTATCTTTAATCTCTACTTATCTACTACCTACATACTTCTTCCATCCTTAAAAAGTTCTCACATGATCTATCCATCCCTGCTATCATCCTGTATCTCTCCTCCCTTTTATTTATTTTTTATTAAAGCTTTTTATTTGCATAATATATGTATGGGTAGTTCTTCAACATTGATCCTTACAAAGCTTTCCATTACATATCTCCTCCCTTTTATAACTAAACAACTTGAGAAAATTTTCTGTAATTAATGCCTTCAAATTCCCTTCCTCTCATTCTTTTTTTCTTTTCTGTAATCTGACTTCCAATCTCATCACTGAACTTCTAAGGTACCCATGATGTCTTAATTGGCAAATCAAATGGTCTTTTCACAATCTTTATATTTCTTGACTTCCCTGTAGTTTTTAACATTTAGTCATCTTCTCCCTGACTTTATAAGCTTTTGTAGCAGTGCTTTTTACAAGTTCTCCGCCTAATTGTATGATCTCCATTCAATGTTCTTTCTGGGATCATCATCAAGATTGTCTCTTCTAACCTTGGACAGTCTTCCAAAGCTCTATTTTGGACTCTCTTCTCCCAATATTCTATTTTGTTTGATGCTTTCATCAGATCCCTTGGACTCAATTTTCATGAATAGTTATTTATCCAATGCTAATCTCTCTTCTGACTTCGTTAATACATCATATAATAAGTATTTATTAAGGGTAGGCCATTGCCAGGTATTGTGAAAAGGTCATTAGATCTGGCAGTGAAAAGACCTTGAATAATTTTGGAGAGAGCAGTTTCGATGGAGTGATCAGGTAAGAAAGCAGATTGTGGAGAGTTGAGAAAAGAGTGAGAGGAAAGGAAGTGGAAACGCCTAATGTAGATGGCCTTCTCAAAGAGTTAATTAATGAAGAGAGAAGAGACATAGGACAAAAGGTAGCAAGGAAGGATGAAATAAGGATTTTTTTTTGGGGGGGTGAGGATGAGAACAAGGGAAATATGGACATGTTTGTAGGCAGTAGGCAAGGAATCCACATTCAGACATTAAAATTAATGAGAAAGGGGGGAAGGATTGGAGGTACAATTTACTGGAAGAGACAGGATGGAAAGGGATTAATTGTACACATAGAAGGATTTTCTTTGGCAAAAAGAAAAAGTTTCTCATTATCATTATATATCGTTATGTGAGACAGGGATGATGATGAAAATAGTGACAGATCTATCTGGGGAATGATAAGAGTGCTTAGAGACTATGTCACACTACGGATAAAGCTCTGGGCCAGAATCAGGAAAACCTGAGTTCAAAATCAAACTCAGACACTTGTTGTGAGACCATGGACAAATCATTTAAACTCTGCCTGCCTCATTTCCCTCAACTGTAAAAAAGGGGTTAATAATAGCACGTATCTCTCATGGTCATTATGAGAATCATTAAATGAGATAGTATTTGTAAAACACTTAACACATTGCCTTATATCTCCTTCTAACTGATTCTAGACATATTTGAATATCAATATCACATAGATGTCTTAAATTGAATGTACCCCAAACTAAACTTCCATTATCCCAATCACCTAGGCTCACAATCTAAATTTCATTCTCAATCTCATTCTCGCTGTCACTCACCATACCTAATTTGATGCCAAGTCTTATTATTTCTTCCTTCCAAATATGTCTCACATATGCCCCTTTCTCTCCTCCAACACTGTCACTACCTAAATATAGGCCACCATTACTTCATGTCTGAATTCTTTCAATAACCTTCTGGTGGGTTTCAGAAACTCAAGACCATCTTCCATAGAGATGAGAAAGTGGCATTAATAAATCACAGATCTAATCACTGTACCTTTCTCCATGTTCAATAAGTTCCAGTCCAGTCTCTGCTCCCCAGACATTAAATTTAATTTAAATCAAAAAAATTAAATAAATTTAAGAATTCACTATATAGCTTTTAAAATTTTTCATATCCTAGCCCCTTCTTTTACCTTTTTAGTCTTCTTATCCTTTACTTTACTCCGTGTACTCTATAATCCAGTGGCCTCCTTTGCTATTTCTTGCACTAGACACTCCATCTCTTGACTTCATGAATTTTGACAGTCTGCCTTTCATGTGAAGAATTCTCTCCCTCTTTATGCCCACCTCTTGGTTTCCCCAATTTCCTTTAAGTCTCACCTCCACAAAAGATCTTTCTTGATTCCTCTTCAGGCTAGTGCCTTCTCTTTGGGATTATTTTCAAATTGTTCTGTATATAGCTTGTTTGTATATAGTTTTGATACCTTGATTGCAGGGAGTGTTTTTACCTTTCTTTTTTTATACCTAGCACTAAGTACTGTGCCTACCACATAGTAAAAGATTAATAAATTCCTGTTGACTGGACCTCAGCAAATGTGTTACCATGACTCTTTCCTTATTTTCCCACTAGAATGTAAGCTCCTTGTGAAGGGGGTTTGTTTCATCTTTGGAATTTTTAATTTCCAGTACTATCACAATGATTGGCACATAATAAGTGTAAAGATATTAAAAGAATGAGATTCTAATGAAATACTCCCCTGCAGAGGGAATGTTAGCCAAGGCTCATCAACCTGCTTCTTATAAGGTGGGTAGAACATGCATCTGAGAAAGGGGAAAGGATCAGTTTTTACTGAAACTAAAGTGTGTCCATTAAATTAGTTATGCCAATTAACTGAGCCAGAGTTTTCAGAAAGATTAATGAAGTGAAAGTCAAGAAGAGTGAAGCAGGGGTAAAAATGTCAAAAGAAAAATAAATAGAATTTTTCTAGTTAGGAAAAGCCAGGATAACTCTACATTCAAAACAAATGAAAGAAATCATTAATATTCTGTATTAATTAATTAAAAGAAAAGAGCAAGCTCCTGGGAACATCATATGGGAAACAGAGCAGGTCACTATATACTCTCTGGTGAGAGTAATTCATAACTAGAGTATGAAATTTGTGGCACAGATGGTTTATACATTCAAGATTTGCTTTGTTTGAATCACTGGTTATAGAGCAAGCTTTTATAATGACTTAAAGGTGTAAGACTTGAGTGAGTTTATGGAATAAGGAGACTTCCTTCAGCCTAATAAGCCCCAGGATTCAATTTCTTGTTATATTAGTTTGTATGTTTCCCTGGGTATCCATACTATCTCGTCTGAACCCAGAAAGGTCATTTACCTTTAAGGAGAGAGTTCTTAGTGAAACTGGTAAAGAAAAAAAAAACCTAAAGGACATAGACCACCATTACGTTTAGTTAATGCATTTGTTTCTGATAAATCAGATCAAATGTGGGAGAACTAGGGAAAAAGAAACAATTCTAAGAGTCCGAGTTACTGTAAGCTTCAGGAAGATTCTGATGACTACAAAATCCTCATAGGCTGGAAGGTCAAAGGAGAAATAGTTTAGATGGAGTGGTTCCATTGTTATTTTGTATCTTAGGCATTCCTCGCCTAAGAAAATTATCTCTGGAAATAGAAAATGAGGAATAACTTGGATAGGTAAGGAGACAGTACATGAACCCTTATAAATTTAAGTCATCAAACCCAAACCAACTATAGCTTAGGATAATGAAAGAATTAGGAGCTATAATTATTGAATCTTCAAGTATTTAGAATACCCTCTGGTAAAAGAGGACAGAAATAGAGGAAAGGGGTTGAAATTTTAAAAAGACAGATTTAAGTTGAATCCATTATATGCATTCTCCTTCTTTCTGAACTTTGTATTTCTTTTCATCTAAATCTAAATCTCTTTTCACTTAAATGTACCTACAGGTAAGGGCTAGGTCTCTTCATACTTAAAAATGAACAAAAATGAAGACAAATGTTTAATTAATCCTTCCATTTCCTCAATCTACTATCATAGATATTGTCAAAAATACTGTCTCTCTAGTATCTTTGGCAAGAAAATCCCAAACAGGGTCATGAGAGTTGGGCATGATTGAAATGAATGAAACAATAATAACAAATGCTGAGGCAGTTAGGTGCCACACAAATATAGCACTGGACCTGAAGTCAAAAAGATAATGAGTTCAAATATAGCCTCATATACTTACTATCTGTGTGACCTTGGGAAAATCACTTAACCCTGTTTGCCTCAGTTTTCTCATCTGAAAAATGAGTAGAAGAAGGAAATGGCAAATCATTCCAATATCTATGCCAAGAAAATGTGTCACAAAGAGTCATATAAAACTGAAAAATGAACAGTCATACTCTGCTCCCTTTTCATTAACCTCCATAGAAAGTACTTGCTTTGCTTCTACTTACTTACCATTGACTCACTCATTGGCATTCTAGATTCTGAGATTACAATTAATTTTTTATTGTTTCTTGATTGTATAAATTTATTTTTATAAAGCTTTTTATCCTCAAAATACATGCAAAGATAGTTTTCAACATTCACCCTTACAAAACCTTGTGTTCCAAATTTTTCTCTTCTTTTCCCACCCCTTCCGTAGACAGCAAGTAATGTTAAACATATACAAATCTTGTATACATATTTCCATATTTGTCATGCTGCACAAAAAAATCAGATCAAAAAATGAGAAAAAAAGCAAACAAACAACAACAAAAAAAAGGTGAAAATACTATGTTGTGATTCATATTCAGTCCCCTCAGTCCTTTCTCTGGATGCAGATGTGAGCCTACCACTCTTTATTCAAACTTCAATTTTAAAGATTACCAAAGATGTCTTGACTGATAAATCTATGACCTTTCTCACATCTCATTTTGGTTGATCTCTCTTCAGCCTTTGCCAATGTCATCTCATCTACCTTCTGTTACACTCTCTCTACCCTTGACTTCCATGATACTGCCCTAGTCTGGATCTCTTCTTTCATGCCCAACAACCTTTTCTCAGCTTTCTTTGCTGGTTTAACAAGGATCTCCCGGATACAATGTCACAGGGTCCTTCCTATGAAGCTCTATCTTCTCTTCTCTCTCTACATTTTCTCTTAGTGATCACCCCCCAATTCTGGGGATTCATTTGTCATTTCTATGTAAATGATTGTCATATTTATATTATGGGCTCTCTTCTTTTTATCCTGAACCCTAGATATTTATCAACTTATTTCTAAAAGTGCTTTCTTGGATGAGCTGTTAGCACATTAAATTCAACAAAATCAAACCTGAACTAAAAATATTTCCCCCTAAATCCTTGCCTGCTTCTTATTTCTGTTTAATATACCACTCTGTAGTAATTCCGGTTTAAAACACTTGTATCATCTTTGGTTCTTGTAACTCTCTCATGTCTACTCCATGGCCAATCCGTTCTCATTCCTGCCAATTTCACAACATTTCTTTCAGCTAAACTTCTCTTCACTCACTCTTTCACTAATGTAATTCAGCTCCACGGCATCATGAACCTTGTCTTTTTAATATCTTTCTAATTGGTATCTTTGTCAATGTTTTCTTTTCTTTTTTCCATCCTTCACATACTATATCTGCAAATAATAATTTGTCACATTTGTAGCAATTTAATTCATTACACTTTTGTCATAATTTACTACATTTGCTTAGAGGAACACCAAGGGCTTCCTAAAATCTCTAGGATATAAATACAAATTTCTTAGCCTAGCATTTAAAACCAAGACTCTAACTTCTACTTTTTCATCTTTTTTTTTTCAGGTTATGCCTCCTTTCATGTAACCTACAACCATGCTGGACCATCAGTTATTTTCCATACTTGTCACCCACTTTTCTGCATTTATACATACTATTCTCCATATCTGGAATCCATTCCCTCCTTATCTCTACTTGTCAGATTCCTAATCTTTTTTCAAAGTTCAACTCAGCTTCCATCTACTGCAGGTAGCTTTCTTTTATCTTTGAGCTGAACTAACTTACAGCCTATATTGTCTAGGTCTGTCCTTGGTAACATGTAGTCTTTACTTTGTCTTACTTTTATTGTCATATAGTATGGAGTATTTCCTTCCCTATAGAATTTAATATCCTTGAGATATGGGACTATTTCACTTTCATCTTTGTATTCTTAGTGCTTTGTAGATAATAGATGCTTAATAAATTCTGTTTAAATGAAATTAATTTGACAATTTAAGAAATTGAATAGAACTTTGTACATTATCTCATCTTTGTTATTTTAAATCCTCTATGCTTCCCTATGAGAGGCAATGTGGTAAAATGGATAGAGAACTTCATTCCAAGTGTGGAAGTAGGGTCAAATCCTGCCTGTATGCTATATAAGAGCCATGTTTCTCTGGGCAAGTGGCTTTACCTTACAATATTCCAAGTTCAGCAGAGATGGCTAGAATGTTCATTCACATTGAGGGTTCCCATAAGGTTTTAGGCAAAAAGAGTCATCAAAGAGAGTAATTCTATCAGAATTAGAGCATTATAAAATTAGTAATGTGGAAGTGGCGTTAGTAGTCATCAAATCCAAAGCTTCTTAAACTTTGGGTCACAATGTCATATTGGGTCATATAACTAAATGTGGGGAAATAGAAAAATTATGATTTATTATCAGTAAATAATTGATTTTTGCTTTATATGCCTTTAAACATGGGGTTGTGTGAAAATGTCTCAAGCAAATATGGGTATGAGTGGAAAAAGTTTGAGAAGCCCTAATTTAGTCCAAACCTTACCTAAGCATAAACCATATTTATATCATCTCATCCAGAACCAATAGGAGATTAAATAATCATCAGATGACTTGGCAGGTAAGTGGCACAATGGATAGAACACCAGACCTGAAATCAGGGAGACCTGAGTTAAAATTTAGCCTCAAGCAACTTATTGATAGTGTGAAGGCAAATCACTTTATTCTGTTTGCCTCAGCTTTCTCATCTGAAAAGTAACCTGGAGAAGTAAATGACAAAATCACTCTGGTATCTTTGCTAAGAAAACCCTAAATGCAGTCATAAAGAGTTGAACATACTCAACAACACTGAAAAAGGAATTTAGTATTTCTAGATATCTCTAATAATTAAGAAATGCTTTCTTATATTAAGAAAAAAATCTAATCCCACACACACCCATAATTTCTATTCATTGGTACTAATTCTTCCCCCGTGATATCAAGAAAAGAAAATGTAATAAATTTCACATAAAAACTCTTTAATTTTGGATATATCTATCATGTCAGTTTAATAATACATCAAAGATTTAAGAGCCTGGCAGTGTACTAGATGCTAAGAATATAAAGACAAAAAATGAACCAGTTCTTGGCTTCAAGGAGCTTACATTGTGCTGAAGGAAACAACATGTGCATAGCTAAAATTTATAAAATATATGTAATGTAATTTAGAGGGGGTAGGGAAAAAATCAGGAACTTCCACCTGAAGGAAATGGCATTTAAGGTAAGTCTTGAAGGGAGCTAGAGATGACAAGAGGTAGAGGTGAGATTAAATATGTGCCATTTGGTCATTTTTTAAAAATCCAAAATGAAATGAGTTTTCCTAGAAGGTATTATATTTTCCTTAACTGGATATCTTCAAGCAAAGATTGATACCTTAACTGGATATCTTCAACCAAAAAAATTTTTTTTATTTTATTATTTGTTATTTTTTGTTTTGGTAGGGGATTCTTGATGAGTAATTATTAGCTTCATTAGAGAAATGCTTTTAAGGCCTCTTCCAATGATTCTATGAAGTTAAACAGCAGCAATATAAAGAATAGGAAGGAGTCTAGTTGAATTCAAAGCAATTTCCCAGATCCATCATGTGATTGATTAGTTAATTAAATAAAAATTTGTTAAATGTTTATTATGTGAAAATAAACATGTTAAACATAAAAAGAGATACAAAGATAAACTGAGGCAGTCTCTCCCCTTAAAGGACTTATCTTCTACTACAGGATAAGTAAAAACAAGATAATTTGGGGAAGGATAATATACAACTAATCAGAGATAGGTGGGAGAATGAATCAAGGAAGACCAGGAAAGAAGGGGCAAAAGTTAAGAATTTTGAAAAGCAGACATGAAGGAAAAATAACAGCCCAATCTCAGAGACTTTCTTACAACAAAGACATGAAGATGAGATGTGGAATATCAAGTATAGGGAAGATCTAGTATTCTAGTATGGTTAGATTTGATGTTATGTGCTGGGAAACATTATGTCCCATTGAAAATGTAGACTAGAGTCAGATTATAGAGAGCTTCACATGGTAGGATAACAACTTTGGATTTTATTCAAAAGACAATCAGCAATTACAGAAGATTTTTTTTTTTTTGAGAAGGGAGATGAAATATTATTTTGGCAGCTCTATAAAGGATGGATCAGAGAAGGCAGAGAACAGAAGCAGGAATACTACTCAGAATGCTATTAGCATAGTCTATGTAATGAAAATATAAACTTGAAGTAGTGAAAGTAAATGAAGAGAAGGTTAAGTCATGCAGATTTGTTTACATGCAAGAGATATGGTGAGAGTAGAATTATGTCTATAGATCTCAGTTTTCTCATTTATAAAATAGAAATGAAACCTGCCCATCCTAAAGCTGCTGTTAAAATAAGATCATTCCCATGAGCATGTTTTAAAAAGCCCAAGCAATAGACATATGCAAGTTATTATTGTTAGATGTAAATTATAATTTTTCCTATAAAAATTGAAATCCACTTAAAAAAACTTAGTCTTAATTCCTGATCATTAGATGAAAAGATAAAAATTGTTCACATTAACTCTCATTTTGCTGAAGCTAAATATTTTTGATTATTTCACTGATCAATGCACACATGTGATAGATACAAACATGTACACACACACACACAAGTATAGCTCAACATTGGCTCTGGTGGGTTCACATTGATTCAAGTGTTCTATTCAGAAAGCAGTGAAACCTTAGAATTGTTGTAATCAGATATGGATTCCTTATAATTCATGAAAACTGCTATTAGAATTTAATCCATAAATATTCCTTTCTAAAAACTAATCTGACTAGTGGTTAAATGGAACTGAAGTTATTGAACTCCTAAACTTGAGGGAAGAAAACTGGTCAGGCTTAGAACTAATGGCAGAGACTAGACAGCCTCTAGGGATCCAGAACTGAATGCTCTAAACAAATCCCTCAAAGAGCCATGTTAAAAGCATATCCCATTAATATAAACTGACTCACAAATACTCACTTGTGCATTTGCTACACATTTGTGTTAACTAATCACTTTCTTTCCATCTTATTGTAGTTGTTGTTTGCTCTGCTATTTTAGTCATGTGTTTATCTTCATGACCCTAGTTGGGTTTTCTTGGCAAAGATTATTGAAGTGATTTGCTATTTCTTTCTCTAGCTCATTTTATAAATGAGGAAACTGACACAAACAGGGTTAAGTGACTTGGCCAGGATCACACAGCTAATGTCTGAGGCTGGATTTGAATGCTGATCTTCCTGACTCAAGGTCTGGCATTCTATCCACTGCACCAGCTAACTGCTCCATTCTTTCCATCTTTCACACCCTCAAGTCCAGTTCAGAATAAATTCTATCACACTCACTTGAGGAACTGAGTTTAACCAAATCTACTTTACCAGCTATCAGTGTCAGAAAATATTGAAACTTCGTTCTATCCTAGAGAGTAATCAATCACTGATACAAACTAGTTGTTCAAGTTCAGCCTCCTGGATACCTAAGGTTTTGTAAGGTTTTGTCCAATTAAGGGAATTATGTCTCTCTCCTCTTTAGTGTAATCAACTTAGAACATTCCTTCTTGTTCCCTTGCAAAAGGAAATGCTGATCTCTCCGACTAGAGTGCCTTTATCTTTGGGTTTAAATTAACATTATGTGCAATATTTAGAACAGTCATATTCTATTTCAAGCAGCTTTGAGCTGCCTTTGAGTTATCTGACTGAGAATATGGAGTGATTCTACAGAGGTAAGGACTACTGATAACTTTTATTGTTTTGTTAAGTATGTAAAACAGTTGTTATTCATTCTACATCAAATGCTTTAAAATTATCTAAATATATTTTTGTCTTGTGATTTCTATTAATACACATTATTACATGTTGAATTATCAGATAGAAGGGTATATGCTAAATTTCCTGGGAATTCTGAAAAATAGTTTTTAAAAAGGTCAATTTTATAACTTGGAATATAAAGTCTCTGGTAGATGGTATAAGGTTATAGCTTCTGAATTGTTCTGTCATCTGACACTTTTAAAATAGGAAACATTGGAGTAATGGAGTAATATTTAATTGACTTTTTGTTTAGCAGTTCTCAGCAAAAGTCTGCTGGTTGTCTCAATTGGTTAAAATACCAGCTATTAAGATCAAAATTTTGATTTCACTGTATTCTATTGTCAGAAGTCACACCTCTAACCTCAATAAAGAGTCCTCCAAAATGATTTTTTTTGTTACAAGGAGGACCTAGTGAGAAAATGGGGCAGTATAAAGTCATCACTGCTGATGGGAGTATGGTGGTGTAGGGTAGGAAGCAAATTCAAAATCATCTTTCTATTAATGAATTAGTACTGTCAGTCATATTTTTTTAAAAAGCAAATATCCTCAACTTTCTTTCAGACATGACAGATTTTTGTTTTGTTTTGTTTTGCTGGAACTCCCTTGCTTTCTCCATCACTCAGTAAATGTTGGCAATTTGGTCTTTAGTTCCTCTATTTCTTCAAAAACCAATCAGGTTAATATATTGCCAAAGCCTTGCTTGCAAAATCTTAAGAACAACCTTGTTGGTATGTGAAATGAGGGCAATTGTTCAGTAATTTGAACATTCTTTGGCATTGCCCTTATTTAAAATTGGGTAAACTGATCTATTCCAATCCAAAAGTCACATTTGAGTTTTCTAAATTTGCTGGCATATTGAGTGCAATACTGTAATAGCAGTATCTTTTAAGTTTTTTGAAATTTCATCACCTTCATTAGCCTTATTCTTAGCACTGTTTCCTAAGGCCCAGTTGAATACATTTTCCAGGATGTCTGGCTCTAGGATCAGTAACCACAACCTTGTGGTTAACCTTATGTTAAAAAAACTTTCCCGTATAGTTCTGTGTATTCTTGCTATCTCTTCTTAATCTCTTCTACTGCTATTAAATTCCATTTTTAAAAATCATGCCCACTTTTACATGAAATATTCCATTGATATATTTAATTTGAAATGCTCCATTGATATATTTAATTTTCTTGAAGAAATCTCTTGTCTTTCCCATTCTATTGTTTTTTTTTTTCTATTTTTTGTATTGCTCATTTAAGAAAAAAAAACTTATCTCTCCTTGCTATTCTATTCTCTCATAGAATGTTAGGTTGAGAAGTTTGTATCTTATCCTAGTAACAACAGGGAACCTTTGAATATTTCTGAGTAGGGATATGACATGATCAGATCTATTTTTGAAAAATATCAATTTGGCAGCTGTGTGCAAAATGCATTTAAGGAGTAGTTAAGATTTGGGTTTCTGTTTAGGTTAGAGAAAGGACAACATTTTCATTCCTTCCAAAAATGCTTTTTGATTTTTTGTGACAAAATATCTTTGTGAACTTTTATCTTTAAAAACTTAAATCTCAACCAACTCTTTTTTGTGAGAAATGGTAAGGTAATATATTGTTGGGACTGATACCCAATTGTGGTGATGGTTTGGGATTTTAGATTTAGTTGGAAGAGAACTTCAAGGTGATTTAATTCAACCACCTCATTTTATAGATTAGAAACTAAAGCCCAAGAATGCTGGGATTTGCCCAGAGGTCACATAGGTGTTAAGTACTTCTTACTCCAAATGCAGCCCATTGTACTTTTCAACCTTTTTTTTTTTCCCTGAGGCAATTGGGGTTAAGTGACTTGCCCAGGGTCACACAGCTAGGACGTGTCTGAGACCAGATTTGAACTCAGGTCCTCCTGACTTCAGGGCTGGTGCTCTAACCACTGCGCCACCTAGCTGCCCCAGTACTTTTCAACCTTTAAAGGATTTGTTTCTGAGGCAACCAGCAACTTTCACAATCCTATTTTACTTCTGCCCCATATTACTTCTTTTCCTTGTAAAAAAACAAAACAGATAATAAATATTCAGGAACATGGAAGGATGGGAAGTGATGGAGACTCTATTATTCTCCTTCTTTATATCTCCAACTCACAATCCTGGGACTTAACAACAAAGCTCACAGAGCAGTTTTAGTAGTGACGAGAAAGACTTATAGTCTTCCATGGTCTAGAAATTAACCACATTCTTTTTGCCTATCTCCTCCAAATCCTTTCTTTATGAACATAGTAAGCCCCCTAAATTGTGCCATTGAACTGAGTCATTGGTTCATTACAGACTTGAAAAGAAAGTTGCCTTCAACAGGAATGATTCACCTCTTAATTCTACAGCACCTAACATTTTTGGGAGATCTCCCACATAAGCTGTGGTTTAATCCAACTTTGTAACATAGGATAATTTCCAAGTCTGGAATGATGTAAACACATACTCAGATCAGAAGTAGACACTCAGAGACATAAATAAAGACTAGAAGAAGGGCCTGAGAGTAAGATGTATTTTGGTGAGACTAAATCTTGTATCTTTGAAGTCAGCTATCAAGCCAGGAATAGTTTTATTATTAAGGCCATGTGTGGCTTGAAACACTTGAACAAACCAGACCTTCAATAAATGTGGCCAAACTGCCAACAGTGTGCGGACTTGGATTTTTCTCACTGCAGCAGGAAATCGTATTCATTCAGGCCAGGGTGGTATACACAGTGGCATATCTCAATCTTTATGACCCATGGCCTAGAGCTGATGGGGAAGGGGCAGACTTCAGCAGAAGGCTGCTGCCATCCTACTAAAGGGGAAGAGAACTTCTATTTTCTTTTCTTTAACTTTGTTTCCCTTGCCTTGAAGATTTACATAGTGAATATGTCTCCATCCAAGAAAGTGATTATATTGAAAGTATGTATCACCTCTCATGTAGCATTTCTGGGAGGGGAGGGAGGCAAATAATAAGTGTGACTGGGAAGTGAACCTATGCCTGGAGACTTAAGCCAGAATTTCTGCATTCCTTGCAAGTACCCATAGTTCCTTTAATTATACTTGGGGCTTGTAAACAGGAAAGTGTTTCACAGATGTAGAGAGTCCAAGAGGTAAGCCAAAAAAATAAAATAAATAAATGGTCCAGCAGAATCACATTAGATGAAAAGGAAGATTGAATTACTAAGAAGATGAATATACTGTAGGAATAATAGCAACAACAATGCTGACATATGAAAAACATTAATTGTTTAAGAAAAGCATGTAAGCTGTGGGAGAGGTCGTTCTTGTTGATAAATATGGTTAACATGCAAGAAAGACAAAATGAAGAGCAAGCCTTTTTTTTTTTTAATAGAATTCAAACTCACGATGTGTAAAGACTATCATTTCACATTGTTCATTCCTGGTCTTTTTTAATTAATTCAATTTAACCTTTTCTGTTCCTTTTCTAATGATTTGTTGTAGATTTAAAGTCCGAAGAGTCATTTGTCTAAACCTTAATTCAAATGCCCAACTCATCTCCCACTTACTACCTATGCAATCTTGTGTACACTATTTAACCTTTATCAATCTGTTTCCTCATCAGAAAAAAAAAAGAGTTGGAAGATCAGTTCTTAGGATCTTTTCTGCCTTGTGTACAATATTATGGCCAGATTTTTGCTCCAATTTTGATGCTTTAGAGGAATTGTAGTTACATTTTTTTAACATTTTGAAGAATTGTCCTAGCATTACAGAATAATACCATGAAATTCTTTAATGCTGGAAAAAATTCTTTGTGAAGAATTAAGAAGATGGTCCACTCATTATCACTTGTTTATCACTTGCTTCATTAGTACACTAGCGTGAACACCACAAACATGTTATCTCATTTACGGTCTCAGCATTCCTCTCTTACCCCCTGCTCTCTCCTTGGCAGGAAGTCACTGTGGTGACATCTGTTTCTTGTAGAGCTATCAAGACCTACAAGCAGCTCCTTTGTGTTTAAGGCATGAATTTTTGTCTTTCTTTTTTTCACCAGGTAAAGTTCTTAGGCTATACCATGAAGGCAAAATGAATACTAGAAACTAAAGCAACAGAGCAAAAGGCAGAAGAATGAGTACCTAACCTTACTGTATATATCCTATTCAAAAATATTTGTTATTTATTTGGTACCTTTAGAAAAGCAACTATTTCAAGCACAGTTTAGCTTTGACCACTCCTTACCTACTATCCAATTCCAAAAGCCACTTGTAACACTTCATTTAAAAAAAAATCAAGATGTCATTACACGTAAATTGACAAGTATGCCTTGTCAGTCTTGATATATAAAATTCAAATTAAATAATTAATTAATCCTGATCTGTCATACATTCCTTAACAAGCTAAGGAACAGAAAATTATTTCATAGCATTTTTATCTAAATCGTCTTTCACCCCATAGCCATGTGTTTCTATTCATTTATTCTGTAAACTTGCTTTCTTATTACTTGATGTTCATGTTCCATTAAAATTTTGATCTTACTTTAGAACAGCTTGCTCATTTCTCAAATCCAGGAGCTTACCCTAAATGCTATATTAGGAAATGAGATTTGAGAAACCAAGGAAAAGTTCATGCTAAAATACAATTAAGAAAAGGCTTTGTAAGTTCTGTGCACTGTTCACTGAAGTCATCATTGTTGTGTTTCTTTAATATACTTAAGCCACTGAGTATAACACCAAAATAATCTTAAGAATATTATATTGCTATTTTAAAATTATTTTGAATATTGTCATCTAATTTGCATTTGATCTCTAATTAGGGATTTGAAGACATTTCCTATGTTCTTTAAGCACTATATCTTTAGGTTGAATTTTCTTTTTTCTCTAAAGAACATATTTACTATATAAGGAAAAACAAGAACAATGGGATTTTATATGCTTTTTTTTATTTACACACAATTATACTGGAATACATCTACTCTAACAAATAAACTACAATAGGATTAAGCCCCTTTTAAAATATTGTTCTTAACATTGTTCACAGCAACAACAAGTTTATACAATGATTAATTCTGATGGACATAACTCTTTTCAACAGATAGGTTTCACAAACTGCTCTTGATAAATACAAGATGCGTAAAGTCGAATCTTGCCTCAAACACTTATCATGACTCTGGGTGAATCACATAACCTTTTTCTACTTTCATTTCCTCATCTATAAAATGGGGATAATAATACATACCTCACAGGGTTGTTGTGAAGATCAAATGAGACTGTGTATGTGTATATGCATACGTGTATATAGTTACATATACACATATGATTCTTTGCTAATTCTGAACTAGTATATAAATGTCAGTTATTTCTGTTATGTATTATAATTGTTATTCATAGAATAATTATACCCTATCTTCTAAGGATACACAAATACACAAATTTTAAAATACCTTAGAATTTATATAATTTTTGATGTCATTGTATTTTTAATCTTTCCTTCCTCACCATGCTATCCCCAAGTGTGGAAATGGGACAGAAACCAAAATCTCTCCCGACCCTTTGTCTATTAGTCTTTCTACTATAGCATAATAAGATATGGTCTCATTCAATAATAAGAAGTGGTCTCATTGCTTCACTCAGATCTCCCAATGACTTGCTGAATGATTTTGAACCCCACCACCAAGAATCATAAACAGTTTTGGAAAACAAAAAAAAACTATTACTAATTAAATTATTAAATATGCATTTATTTGAATTTATTATTTTTAATTTTTAAAAATTACCTAGTATCTTTAATTACCATTATAATTAAGCATGATATCAAGGGAAGTGATCCTAACCAAAAGGTTCATTGAAGTATCCCCAAAATTCTCTTTATTTTGAATAATTTGTAAGATAAACCTCACAAAATTGTTATATGAGAATATTTTAATTTCTTAGAGCAGCCAGAACACAAACTGTTTCTACAGACTTTGCTTAGACTTTGTTTTAGAAAATATAAAACAGGTGTGGCTCATCTGTATTCATTTATAGAACCTTAGAAATTGATTTTTTAATGTCCATTTCAGTAAACAAATGTATATTTGGCCTAAGTTCTAATATTAATAGAATAAATACTGACATGTTTATGCTACCAAGAATTGATTTATTATAACAAAAAACAAGGCTCAATGCTTATGATTTTAAAAGAATAAAAAATCAAGCTTTTGTTATTCAAAGATATTTGTGGTAATAGTAACTTCATTAAGTAGATTTTAAAACACTATATTAAAAACCAACTTTTAACACTTCACATTATCCCAATCTCCTTATTATCACTGCTTCTCTAATCGCCTTTACTTTCTCCCTACAATTATTCCTTATTCCATTGAAATCTTTCTTCTAACTCATTACTCTATTGAAATAGATTTTTAAAGGTCATTAATGATTCCTTAATTGGAGCATTCCATCAGACTTTTCTCAAATCTCATCCTCTTTGATAATTTTGCAAGCATAAGTGGGCTTCCATGACCATATTCTCTTCTCATTCTCCTTGTACTTACCCTATATTTAGAGTGCAATTCTTTTCTCACTTCCTCTTTTTAGCATCCTTATGTGCCTTTAAGACTCAATTCAAATACCAACTACTTGGAGAAATTTCCTGATCTTCCTAGTTCTTAGATATAGCTTCCTCCATAAATTACCATTAACATGCTTGTCTATATATGTGTTATTTCCAAAGCAGAATTTAAGCTCCATGAGGGCAGGGGTGGTTTTGCTATTTTTATATTCCTAATGTTTATCACATTGTAGGCAATTAATGAGTCAGTTGAATTCAATTGAATTGATAGGCATGTTAATTTACTACTGAAATAACTGTGAATTGGTTAAGTTATTTTGAAAAAAAAATTAAATCATACAAGAATGGTTATTAAATTGTCCAAACCCTTTATGTTAAGATATATGTGTGCAAAAATAGCCATAGTAACATTTTCTGTGATAATACAAAGTTGGCAGCAAATGTATGTTCAACAATTGGGGATTGACTAAACAAGTTACAGAAACTACAGTATAAGAATGTCATAAATTATTCCTGCAACACAAGGAATGATGGATTTGAGGAATTCAGAAAATTATCGAAAGGCTTGTATGAAGTGATTTAGAATGAAGAACGAAGCATTGTCAAAAGAATACATAAAATAAATATAGCAATATTAATGTCAATATGGAGAAGACCAAAATTTGTACAAATATAATGTTTAGCATTAGTTCCATAATTCCAGAGGTAACAGATATATTCCTTATTTCTGGTAACAACTGATAAGCTATTTTTGAAAGAAAACAGCTTATAATGTATCTGGATGTTTGTTGTAAGTTATTTGCGGGGGTAAAGAAAATATATCAATAAAAAATTTTAAAAATAAAAGGAAGTGAAGAAATATGGAGGGGAAAAAGCCATCTATTATTTACATCTGACAGTCTTAACCTTTGGTGTCTTAAAAAAAAAGTCCCATGGGAAGTTTTCACGCATCATTTTTTCCATTAGGTACTGAACAACTGTGAGCTTCTGAACATACTTTTCATTATGGACTGCTTTTTCTGATAAATTGGCAGCTTTGTGAAATGAGGATTTCTATTTTGATCTTCCTGGAAATCTGTTAGTACACCACAGATGAGACTTATAATAGATGAGGTTATTATATAAATAGCTTAGGTGGTTTGGTGTCTTTTTGTCTATTCTATGTGTACATATATATGTGATATACACACACACACATATATATATATATATATTCACATATATATATATACATACATACATACATTTGTGGAGTATTTTTTCTGCATATATTATAGCCACTGAGTGTGTTTCAACTTTAATAAATTGGATCTTTTTTCAAAATCTTTCTGTTATTTTAGAACTACTCAGGTCTTGCAGTACTTGTATGGCAAATTCTGCTAGAAAAAGGTTCACAGATTTTGAACTGGAAGGAATCCTAGAGATCATCTAGGTTATACAAAGAAAGAAAATAGACCCTATCACACAGGTAATAAGTATCAGAACTAGAATTTAAATACAAAGTCTCTATAAAGTCAGTGGTTTTTCACCCAGAAACATGTATAATTCACTCATTAATTACTTGGGAGAATTCTGAAGTTAAAAAATGGAAGTATTTAATACTGTAATAGCCCTTTTTCTCTGAAGGAAAAACTGAGAAATTATTATGTTTCTTTAAAAATAGTATATAACATTTCCCTCCAAACAACTTTAATATAACTCTTCAAATTAATTTTGAAGTGGCAGAGTCAACAAAAGGTCAGAAACAAGACATTTTTCTAGTTTAAGACAACTAAAGAGATTGGCAGAAAAGATCTGTGAAACTGGGATGGAAGCCACTCAGGAATATCACAAGAGCACCAAGTAGGCCTTGGAAAGAGTTATGGCAGCAGCAGCAATTTCACTAACTCTCAGCTCAGACATGGTAAAGGTAATAGATAACTGGTCTTATAAAGAGATTATAGGTGACCTTTTCCTGGCAATGGGAGCAATTGTTCTGATTTGAAACTATTGTTCATAAACAATTTTGGTTCAAAGTTCTAAGGCACAGAGGAGCAGTAATACTTGCATCTGCAAAAACACAATGCACCATTCCTGGGACCAGAGTTCACCATATGAACACAGCAACCATACATAAAGCAGCTTGGAAATACCAAAAACTTGCAGAGCCCCAGAACTAACTCTAGAAACAGTAGCACATAAAATGACAGTAAAAAATAATGATGAATGTTGGAGGGGATGTGGGAAAGCTGGGACACTGATGCATTGTTGGTGGAACTGTGAACGGATCCAACCATTCTGGGGAGCAATTTGGAACTATGCTCAAAAAGTTATCAAACTGTGCATACCCTTTGACCCAGCAGTGTTTCTATTGGGCTTATATCCCAAAGAAATCATAAAGGAAGGAAAGGGCCTCACATGTGGAAGAATGTTTGCGGCAGCTCTTTTTGTAGTGGCTAGAAACTGGAAACTGAATGGATGCCCCTCAATTGGAGAATGGCTGAATAAATTATGGTATATGAATGTTATGGAATATTATTGCTCTGTAAGAAATGACCAGCAGGACGATTTCAGAGAGGCCTGGAGAGACTTGCATGAACTGATGCTGAGTGAAATGAGCAGAACCAGGAGATCATTATACATGGCAACAACAATACTTACTATAGGACGATCAATTCTGATGGACATGGCTCTCTTCAACAATGAAATGTTTCAAACCACTTCCAATTGTTCACTGAAGGAAGCCATATACACCCAGAGAGAAGGATGTGAAATGTGGACCACAACATAACATTTTCATGCTCTTGATTGATGTTTGCTTGCATTGTGTTTCCTTTCTCTGATTTTTCTTTCTTCTAGATATGATTTTTCTTGCACAACAATAAGTGTGGAAATATATATACATGTATTCAATTTGTCAAGTATTTTAACACAATTAACATGTAGTGGATATCCTGCCATCTAGGGGAGGGGTGGGGAGTTGGGGGGAAAAATTTGTAACAGAAAGGTTTGTAAGAGTTAATATTGAAGAATTATCCATACATATGTTTTGCAAATAAAAAATAAAAAAAGAAACAGTAGCACTGAAAAGCCTAATGTTTGAAAGAGTGCCTCTCAATCTTAATATTTAGTTCAAAGTCAAAAAATAGCCTAGAAAAATGAGTAAACAACAACAAAAACCATTAAAAAAAACTACTGTGGTAGCAAGAAGGGGTAAGACATACTCTGAGGAAGATAACATGTGAAAACAGTTACAAGCAAAACCTCAAAAAAAATACTAATTCAACCCAAGAAAACAAGAAGTCCTAGAGGAGTTAAAGAGATAAAAGTAGTAGAGGAAAAATAACACAAGAAAATTGTAAAAAGAGAATTAACAGCGTGGTTAAGGAGGCACAAAAAATAATGAAGAAAATAACACCTTAAAAAACAAAATTGGTCAAATGGTAAAAGAGAGAAAAACATTACTACAGAAAAGAATTCCTTAAAAAGCAAAATTAACAAAAAAAGAGAAAAAAGGAACACCAAAGCTCATTGAAAAAATTAACTAAATAATTCCTTAAAGAATCAGAACTGGGCAAAAGGGGGAAAAGAATGATGGGATTTAAAATGGATAATTTTAATTTCATTAAATTAAAAAAAAGGTTCTGCAGAAACAAAAATAATGAAATTGATATTAGAGGGAAAGCAGGAAAAAATGGAGGGAAATTTACAAGTTTCTCTGATAAAGACATCATTTCTCAAATATAGAGAAAAGTGAGTCAAGTTCAAGAATTCAAATCATTCCCCAATTGCTAAATGGTCTGAGGATAAGAAGGCAGTTTTCAGAAGAAGTAATCAAAGTCATATATGGTGACATGAAAAGAAATGTTCTAAATCATTATTGATTAGAGAAATGCAATTTAGAACAACTATGAGGTTCCACCTCATACCAAACAGATTGGCTAATATGATAGAAAAGGACAATTATGATAAATAATGGAAGGGATGTGGGAAAATTGGAACACTAATGGACTACTGGTGGAATTGCGAACTGATCCAACCATTCTGGAAAACAATTTATTATCTGCAGTTATTTTAAATGGAATTGCTCCTTCTATTTCTTTCTGCTGAGTTTTATTGGGGGTATATAGAAATATTGATGATTTATGGGGGTTCATTTTATACCCTGCATATTTACTAAAGTTGTAAATTATTTCAATCACTTTTTTCTTAATAGGTTTTCCAAATATACCATCCTAGCATATGCAAAGAATAAAAATTTTCTTTTCTCATTACATATTCTAATTACTTCATTTTTCCTCTTCTCATTATTATTGCTAATATTTCTACTATAATATTGAACAACAATCTTGATAATGGATATCCTTGTTTAACCCCAAATCTTATTATGAAAGCTTAAGTTTACCTTAATATAGATACTATTTGTCATTTTAAGAAAAATTCCATTGATTTCTGTGCTTTCCTGTGTTTCTCTAATAGGAATGAGTATTGTGTTTTGTCAAAGGCTTTTTTTGAACATGTTGATATAATCATGTGATTTTTGTTTTTAATATTATTGGTATGGTCACCCACACTAATAGTTTTCCTAATATTGAACCAGCCCTGCATTTTTGATATAAATAGTGTATGATCTTTGTGATGTAATTATTGTAATTTCCTTGTTAATATTTTATTTTAAATATTTGTATTGATAAGCATTAAGGAAATTGATCTTTAATTTTCTTTCTCTGTTTTTGTTCTACCTGGTTTAAGTATCAAAACCATATTTGTGTCATAAAAGGATTTGGTGAAACTAATTCTTTAGTATTTTTTCAAATATTTCAGAAACTATTGGGATTGATTTTCCTTAAATTTCTTTAATCCTTGGGATTAAAAATTCCTTAATAAATTCCTTATAGAATTCATTTATAAATCAGATATGGTCCTGAGGTTTTTTTTTTTTTGTTGTTGTTGTTGTTGTTGTTGTTGTTGTTGGGGAACTCATTAATGGCTTGTTCAATTTATTTTTCTTAGAGTTATTAAGGCTTTTATTTCATCTTTTGTTAATTTGTACAGTTTGTATTTTAAAAAAAACATTCATACATTTCACTGAGATTTTAAGTGGTACTGGTATATAATTTTGCAAAACTCTGAATTGCCTTAATTTTATCTTCATTGCTGGATCATTTAACCTTTTTTGGTTTTTTATACTAGTAATTAGATTTTTTTCTTTTTTAAAATAAAATTAAATAAGATTTCATCTATTTTCATGTTTTTTCCTCTCCATAAAACCAGTTTCTACTTTTTCTTAATAATTAATTTTTGCTACTTTCAATTTTATTAACCTTTCCTTTGATCTTAAGAATTTTCATTTTGGTGCTTAATTGGAGATTTTTCATTTGTTCTTTTTCTCGTTTTTTTTTAAGTTAGATGACTACCCAAATAATAGATCTACTTTTTATCTCTTTTATTGATTTATGCACCTTGAGATATATATTTTTTTCCTCTAAGTATTACTTTGGTTGTATCCACAAAATTTGGAATGTTGTCTTATTGTTGTTATTTTCTTTAATTAAATTGTTGTTTCTATGAAAGAGACACACACAGAATTAAAATAAAGCACTGGAGCAGAAATTTTAAACTTTACCCGAAATTAAAAAAAAAAAGGTAGGAATAGCAATCATGATCTCAGACA
Source organism: Myrmecobius fasciatus (assembly GCA_023553655.1). Classification (NCBI taxonomy): domain Eukaryota; kingdom Metazoa; phylum Chordata; class Mammalia; order Dasyuromorphia; family Myrmecobiidae; genus Myrmecobius; species Myrmecobius fasciatus. Next base: position 5,465 of record JAJPUD010014022.1, on the reverse strand, counting down.
AAAGCAAAAATAAATCTAATTAAAAGAGATAATCAGGAAAATCACATTTTACTAAAAAGGTCCCATAGAAAAAGAAACAATATTAAATAATTTTATTACAAGTTTCTCTGATAATCCTCATCTCATGAAACTTGTATGTATGTATGTATGTATATGCATGTATGTGTTGTATCTTGTATATATATTATATATGTCATATATACATATATATTCATATATGTATATATGAATTGTGTAAAATTTACAAAAATATGAGCCATTCCCCAATTGATAAATGGTTAAATGATATGGACAGGTTTTTTTGAGAAGAAATAAAAGTCATCTGTAAATCATATGAAAAATGTTTTTAAGTAACAATTAGAAAAATGCAAATGAAAAGAACTCTAAGGTATCATCTCACTTCCATCAGAAATGACAAATGCTGAAGGTGATGAGGAAAATATAAGTACACCAATAAACTCTTGACGGCGCTATGAACTGGAACAACCATGATGGAAAACAATTTGGAACTATGTCCAAAGGCTATAGAACTATGAAAACTCTGCCTCAAGAATATCACTACTTAGGTCTGTATTCCAAAAAGATCAAATAAATAAAAAAGTATATATACAAAGAATTGGAAATTGACGGGATGCTCCTGAATTAGTGAGTAGCTGAACAAATTGTGTTACACGATTATGATAAATGTTGTGTTATAAAAATGATGAGCAGGATGATTTCAGAAAAGTCTAGGAAGAGTTATATGAATTTATGCTAAATAAACTGCGAAGTGAGAAATATTTTGAGGATGATCAACTTAGCTACTCTGATCAATAAAATAATTCAAGACAATTCCAAAGGACTTCTGATAAAAAAAAAAATGCTATTTGCCTCCACAGAGAAAACTGATGAACTCTAAGTACAAAATGATGTATAATTTTCTCACTTTTTTGTGATGATATAACTTAGATGGAAATGTTTGGCATGATTCATGTGTATAACTGATATCGTTTTTTTTTTTGCCTTCTAAGTTGATAAGGGGATGATTGGGAGAAAGGGAGAGAATTTGGAACTCAAATTTATTTGAATTTTTTAAAAAAATTATTAAATTTAATAAATTTGAGTAGAGAAAATTAAGATATTTTACAAGATTTAGGTATTACATCAGTTATTAGACAGTGACAATTGGCTAACATCTCATACTTAAAATAATATGGTTTTATATAGATAATATAAAAAACATATTATTCTTAGAGCCCTCTACCCCCTTTTCCATCATTCTACCACCATTCCTTAATAGAAGAGGCCACACATAATTGAGAGCTCTTACTTTTTTTTTTCCATTGGTTGCTATGGCCACAGGACTCTTTGGAGCTGCCCTTGGTGATAAGGTTCTTCACATATAGGACAATCTCTGAATTGCAGATGATAAAAAAGAAAATGGAGAGACTCATTAGTGGATATAAGTAGGTTAGACTATGTTTCTAATAATGACGTAATTTCAACCATTTTGTGTTATGGATCCCTTTGGCTCTTCACCCTGTTGAAGACAATGGACAACTTCAAAGAACAACATTTTTTAACGCATAAAATACATTGGACCAAAGAAATGAATTACATTGAAACAAAATTATTAAAACAACAAAAAAGTTGATGAGACCTAATTGAGAATACCTCCTAGTTAAGTTGTGAACTTTACTAATGCAGATAATACCTATATCCAAACTAAGTTTAAAGAAACTCACCACCTAAAGACTTCTTTTTTTCTTTCTTTACTTCTTCTTTCTTTTTTCTTTTTTCTTTTCCTTCCTTCCTTCCTTCCTTCCTTCCTTCCTTCCTTCCTTCCTTCCTTCCTTCCTTCCTTCCTTCCTTCCTTCCTTCCTTCCTTCCTTCCTTCTTTCCTTTCTTTCTTTTGTCCTGGACACAACCAAAATAAGACAAGCCTTTAAAAATGTTTATTTTCTTTATTCTGAACTTAAGAAATAAAACAAACATTCCCATAACATAGTAGAATAGAAAAAAAAATTACATGAAAGTGCAAATCTATTACATAAAATGTGATATTTCTTTTAAACATATAATAAAGTCATCATGTAACTTTATTTTGTCTTTCCTTTTTTCTTCCCTCACCTAGAGATGGCTACAATTAGATACAAATGTGTGTGTGTATCCACACATACATGTAAAACCATTCTATAATACTTCTATTTATCAGTTCTTTCTCAGGATAAAGATACAAATCTTCCTTTGCATATCATTTTGATCAGATAAGAGAGAAAAAAACAACTTATATTTTAAAGGTGAAGAGAGACTGTGGTCAATCTCAGTAGGATATCCTCACCAACTGAAGTATCCATGTACACAAATATTTAAAAGTCCAATATGCAAACATTTCAAAATATAAGGAAAATAAGGCATGTGCTATATTTCCAGACTTTCTCTTTCTTCACAGTTTCAGTAAGAAAGTTATGTTCTGTGCAAACACATTTTAATAGCAGATATCTAAGTGAGACACAAGGAAAGTCATTTAGAAATATTTTATTGCCTTGTTAAAGTGAAACATTTTTATTGCTCAAAAATTTATAAAATTGTCATGAAGCACCTCCAAGTCCCGACATATGGTTATAACTTATGCTTAATGTTTAGGATCATTATTTCTCCAAACTTCCCTTTTAATAATTGAAGGACTATTTGGCAATTTTCATATTCAAACTTTTCTGGCTTTTTTTATGAAACATTTTCTGTGATACCAGACTTTATCCTCTACTAAATTGTCTAATTTTTCTCCCTAAAGTATAGATCTGACTATGTGTTACTCCCTATTCAATAAACTCCAATGACCTCCAGATCAAATGCAAAATTCCGTTTGGTTTTTAAAGGCCTTCAGAGCTTTAGTTCTATCTATCCTTCCAGTCTTCTTAAAACTTATTCTTCATGTACTCTGTAATCTATGGCATTGACCTTGCTGTTGCTCATACAGAACACTTCATCTCCTAATTTTATGCATTTTCACTGGCCTTTAGCCTTTGCTGCAATTCTCTCAACCTCCTGGCTTCCTTCAAGTCCTAGATAAAATTCTACTCTCTACAAGAATCCTTTCCTAATCCCACTTAATGCCAATGTCTTGTCTCTAATGACCATTTTCAATTCATTCTGTAAATATCTTATTTGTAAAGAATTATTCACACAATATTCCCTCCATTATAATGGAGAAGGGATTTTTTTTTTTGCCTTTCTTTGTATCAGTAATATGTGGTGCAGTAACTTATTTGTTACATATGATCATGAGGAAGGAAAGAAGGAAAAAAGGGAGGGAAGGAGGAAGGAAACAAGCTAACACCTCTTTATGACTGGCATTGAGTTAAGAGCTTTAAAAACATCTCATTTGATCTTAACTATAACTCTGAGAGGTAAGTGCTATTATTATGTCTATTTTAGAATGGAAAAAACTGAGGCAGAGGTAAAAGGGATTTGATTTGTTCAGTATCATACAGCTGTAAGTAGTGTCTGGATCACTTGCATGAAATTTCTACAATAATGAAAAACATGAATCTTAGTTATTTATAATATTATTCATATCTTTAGTTTTCCCATATGGGTGAACATAATGAAAGTTCACGATGGTCCCTTCTTTTTTTTTAAGTCTGCACAGTGGTGTATAGAACATGCACAATTAAAGATGTAAAACAAGATTGCTGTCATTCATACTTCATTCAGGAGCAGGTTACCAAAAGTAGGGAAATTATAAAGAGATTATGTCAATAAGCATGTGCTAAAATTCACTTGTGTTCTCCAAATTGTGCTAAGCACCATTTAGCAGAGAGATATTGAACAAGCCTGAAAACATTCACTGAACCAAAAGAATTTCCTATTATACTCATAAATCAATTAAACAACTAACAAGTATGCATTATGTGTCTGTTAGGTACTAGAGATACATATACAAAGTATAAAATTAACCTCCTCATGATAAGGTAATATTTTAATGGAGAAAACAGAAAAAATCAAATACGTATGTAGGACTACCTCTTTGTCAGGGACTAAGAGAAAGAAAAGAGTAGAGCTCTAAGGAACTTAAGGAAATAGGAGGTTAGAGTATTTAAGTGAACTTCTACATAGAAATTAATGTCCCTTAGATGTTAATTCAGCCTATGAGCAGAAATTGGAGAGGAGCATAAGACCATGAAACCCTTTGAAAAGGAAAAAGAGAATGACAGAATTTGGCATTCTAGAGTTACCACAATCTTAATTGTGTGGAAGAATTCAGTTACGTGTATTTCAAAAAAGAAGAGGTTATTAAGCAGTGGAGACAAAAGTAGAGACTGGAAGTGATAATAGGGAGCAGTTCTCCTCTAGGGCCATTGGGCCAGTGGTTGTGAGAGAAGGCACAGCCAGTGTGGAATAGGATATTCAAGAATACAGTGAGAGCCAGGTTTCAGTAAGGAATGATAGATGAAAAGAAAATGGAAGAAGTTTGGAATAAAGGGGAGTTTATTTAATATGGAAAAGGATTTCCACAAAGCCCAGTACAAGGGGTATGGCAAGGTTAGATACAGATGACAGAAAATAAGTAGGGAACTGGAGAAAGTATTCTCCTAAATGGCTGTTTATTATTCCAGGAATAGGAAGAGAAACAGAAGTCATAAAGGTAGATGAGGAAAGAAGCTTACAATCTTCAAGGGATGTTACACAGAAAGTTAGACATCTTGGGTCTCTACCGAATAGTCTGGTAAAAGAAAGTGACTGATTGAGGATTGAAACTACCTCACTGGCAGAAGGTTCTTGTCTCTATGGTCAGGCCTAGGTATGGTTTTATCTCGGACACTGAAGCAATTAAATAACATATAAAATAGTCTTTAATCAAATTTACAGAGTTAAGAAAAGATATCTTCCAGAACAGGTTTCCCTGTTTAATGCATGATAGCAGAGTGGATGGAGAGTCATTCTTGGAGTCAAGAATCTTTCTGAGTTCAAAGCTGGCCTAAGATACTTACTAGCTATGTGATTTCATTCAAGTCTTTTAATCTCAGTTAATAACTGAATTATTTTTGCCTCAATTTCCTCATCTGTAAAATGAACTGGGGAAAGAAATGGCAAACTACTCCTATACCTTTGCCAAAAAGGGTGTCACAAAGAGTCATGTGTTCAGTAGTAACTGAAACAACTGAATAGCAGAAAATCTTCAGAGTATAATTCTTCTGTCAGAGCTTCAGGCCTTTCTCTAACTCAAGCCTTTTGCTGAAAATACTCCTTTAGTGTGGAGCACAATTTGTTTTCTGGGAATACCCCTTACCTTTTATATCCGAGGGTTCCTAGGGAAAGTTAAAAAAAAAAAAAAAAAGAAAGAAAGAAAGAGAGAAACCTTCCTAAAATGGTCTAAAACCCTTTGAATCAATTGTTGTTTTTTGGGATGGGTAACCCTGCTAAGTGGGACCATAAACACACACACACACACACACACACACACACACACACACACACACACA
>JAJPUD010014021.1:12711-34657 GCA_023553655.1 Myrmecobius fasciatus | reverse complement strand
CAAAGTCAAGTATACATGAAAATACTAATAGCAAAGTTGTGGGATGACCTGCTGTGGATTACTTTGCTATTATTAGCAAAGCAATTATCTAGGACTGCTCTGAAGGACTTATGGCATCCATAAAATGGCATCCAAAGAAAAAACTGATTGTGTCTGAATACAGACTGAAGCATATTTTACAATTTTTTTTCTTGTGGGTTTTTTTGTTGTGGTAGGGAGGAGATCTGTTTTCTTTTGCAACATGAGTTTTATAGAAATAATTTGCATAATTTCATATATGTTTTGTCAATGGGGCAGGGGTTGTGTGGGAAGTCAGGGAGATAATCTGGAATTCAAAGTTTTAAAAACAAATGTAAACAAATTATTTTACACATAATTGGGGAAGATAAAAATATTAAAACATGCAAAAAATCATCAAAAAAGAGAGATTAAAAAGCAAATGCCTCCCAAAATGTGTTGGTTTCAGATTGTGTTGCCATTTTCAGGGTTTTTTTTTTTTTTTTTTGGTACTCCAAGATTTTATGATCCATGGATAGGTATGATCAGTTGTCTCCTGGTCTGTTCTCTGAATTTTACACAAGAAGGGTCCCTACTCTCCTATAATCACAAGCACTACAGCTTCCCATGCCCCTGAAACCTTGACTAGGTCTCCTGTTCTCCTATTCTTCTTAGCCCTGGAAATGTTATCATGTCCTCTACTACCTTATGAACAATCAGAGATGTTCCTCTCCTTTCTGGAACTCTGACTCAGAAATGCAATGGGGTATAGAGTTGTTCCATTGTACCTTTCAGACCCAATTATATTCACTTAAAGAAATGGATCCTCTGTAATCTCTTTTTTTACAAATTTTCTTACCGTCTTACTATCTTTTGGCTAAGAACTTTTGAAACCATTTCTTCTGAGGGCACATGGATATTTCAATTTCTCACCCTGACATATTGTTGGCTCTACTATTCTAAATTTGGTTTGAGGTGTTATTTAAAAGTTGTTTAGAGGTGAATTTTGAGAGTTCAGATGAGCTGTTGCCTACAATCTGTCTGTAATTGTTAACTCTTTCCCAATCGCATGCTCTATTGACTTTACTATTTATCATTTGTCTTGTGTAGTGGTATACATGTAAATGTTTAGCAACCAGCTTTTCAAAAAAAAAGTATGCACAAAACATTTTTATGTTCAATTAAAAAAAAAACATTTTCTCCATTATTTTCTTAAGTCTAAACAATGGGCAAAACAATAAACTATCACCTCATTTGTAGCATTTATGAATTTCTGAAGTATAAATGCACACATTTAGTAATTTGTCCAACCAGTAAGACATTTTTTAAGTTGTATTGATATGGTTTGTTTGCTCTTATATTGCAAAATACTCCATCTCTTGTAACAAAGTAAAACAATAAGTGAGACTAACAATACAATGAGCTCATTATAAGAAATGTACTTGTAGCATTTCACATTTATAGCAGCCCCACTTCCCCATTTTTTAATTAAAAAAATTAACAGTACTGTAATTAAAAAAATAATTAATGGAAGTCTATCTCCTTCTCTTCCATCTCTCTTCCCCCATTGGAGGAAAAAAAGAGAAATAAAAGAAATTACTTGTAACAAATATGCAAAGTTAAGTAAAGCAATTTCCTCATTGAATGTATATAAAATATATGACATAAATTACTATTCTTTCTACCCTGTACTGATTGAATGTCACATATATTTCATTTCACTCCTCTGGGTTATCCAATATCCTTAACTGTTTTTAGGGAATCAGATCTCTTGGCTATTGGCTTCAGCTCCCAATTAGTGTATTTCTTCAAATTTATAAGTCCCTTGCATTCGAGTTCTATTTATCTACTCCAAGTGTATAGCAATAACAAGCATACAATCCTCTCTCTTTATAATTTGGGAAGCAGCATAATTTGTCCTTTTTGTAAATCATACTGTAGTGAAGGGATTAACTCTGCAACTTAGTTCAATTCCTACATAGTGCAGTTTCACTAAGTTTGAAGTCTCAGGCTCTCCTGGCGTCAGATCCTGGGACTCCTGGCTTCTCAGGGCCTCTATTTGCAACATCAAGTCCACTATAAGTAGAGCTCATAAGTCCAATGGAGATACTAGGTGTAGAAGTGAAAAGAACAAACAGATTACAATAAAACATGAGGGCCATTTCTAGGCCAAAAACAGTGATTAAGGGAAGGTATTCCTTCCTCCCTCACCTGTTCACATAGAGAATGTTAATAACATTCTCTCTGTAGGTGAACAGGATCCTCACTTTTTCTAGATAATACATGAAAAAAGAATGTGACATATCAATCTTGCAATTTTAAAGTAGCAGCCTGTTCTAGCAATGTATTCATTGGAAAGAGTTTGTTGCCACCCATATGATAGTGAATGCAGGATATCCAGAATCAGAGTGCCTCCATATTAGGTACTTTACAAAACTCCCCTCTACATATTTTTCATTTTGCATTCCAAATAAATCCTCTGTCTGTCAAAAGTTAGACAGTTATACCATTATCTGCATTCTGACATCATGGATGGTGTTTGTATTAATCACAGATCTTGTCTGTTTCAAAGTATTTTTTCTTACTGTAAAAAATTGTCCTCATTGATCTGCCCATTTAATTCTTCATAAATGTCTTCAAAATAACCTTATAAGATAACAATACTGGATTCTGCTATCAAGAGCTGCTCTAGTACCAGTCCTTGAGATGACAAAAGTTTTGTATTTGCTTATATTGTGGGTAGAGTTTTCAAGGCCTACAAAGTCAGTCTTTCTTCATGCTACACAAGGACACAAGAAATCCCTAAGCTATAGTAATAGAGAGTTTAATTAACCTAGTCTAGGTCAAGTTTTCATCAGTGGGTATAATCTTTTCTGTGATATAGTAGAAAAAAGACTGAAGGCTTTGGAGTCAGAAGATCTGACTTGTAAGTTTTGGCTCTGCCATTTACTTTATTGTGACATTAGGCAAGTGAATAATTCCCCTGAGTCTCATATCTAAAATATGGATGACAAAATGTGTAATATCTGCTTCACTGTTGTGAAGGATGTGATCTGTGAATTTTATAAGATTATATCACTATGAGCTGTAATTCTTAGTGTGACCTCAACAATTCAGGCTAAACCCCCAACTGTTAGCAGAAAACCTCAAATCATTAGATATAAATGCCTCCTCCAATCTCGAAAAGCATAGTCTTGCCCTGAATAGTCCCTGCTTTCTGAGGAACACAGAAACAAGTCACATTATCCTTGTGCCAGTCTCAGAAATTTAGATTCAGAGGAAGACATGCAAATGCTTTTGCATAGGCCTCCTTTTCTCCACTTACATAGTCAACATCTTGATACAAGCTTTTGTCCCTGGAAAAATATTACATTATCAATAAATTAGTCATTAGCATTAGGTCCCATTTATCAAATAACAAAGATATTATAGTCATTTGCCACACTGAATATTACATATCTACCTATTACAACTCATACACCACTCTATTTCTTAACTTATACCAGTTCGTGATAATTATCACTGTATAATACAGGTTAAAATCTGGTACTAATAGTCCACTTTTCCTTAATTTCTTACTTTCATTAATTCTTTTGATATTCTCAACCTTTATTTTTTCATATAAATTATGTCTTTTTTTCTACTTCAGTAAAGTAATTTTTGGTAAATTAATTGGGATGAAGTACTGAATCTACTGAAAAAGTAGATTAATTTAGATAAAATTGTCATTTTTATTATATTGACTTGGCCCACTTGTGAACAATTAATATTTCTCTAATTATTGAACTCTTTTTTGTACAAAAAGTATTTTATAATTATGTTTATATAGCTCTGTGTTTGTTTTGGCAAATATTTTCTCTGATATTTTATATTGTCTCCATGAAGAATTTCTTACTCTTTCTTCTTACAGGGTTCTATTAGAAAGATAATTATCTTACATTTATAATATAGGTTAAAATGATAAAAGGGCAGATGATAAATATTGGCAGGGATGTGGAAAAACTTTGAGTTCGTCCAAGCATTTTGGAGAGTAATCTTAATTATGCCCAAAGAAAACTATGCTTTAAAACTGTGTTATAGAACTGTGTATATTACCCAGCAATACAACTAGTATGTCTATTTCCCAAGGTGATCGAGGGAAAAAGGCAAAGAACCTATGTGTTTTAAAAATACCTATAGCAGCTCTCTTTGTGGTGGCACAGAACTAGAAACTGAGGGAATGCCCAACAATTGGGGAATGGTTGAAAAAGTTGTAGCACATGACTGTAATGGAATACTATTGTGTTAGAAATGATAAGCAGGTTAATTTTAGGTAAACATAGAAAGACTTATGTGAAATAATGAAGAGTGAAATGAACAGAAGCAAGATAATGTTGCATAAAGCAATCACAATATTGTTCAAAGAATAAATTTGAATGACCAAGCTATTTTGATTGTTTATGAGTATTTAAATTGAGTAAAGGGACCTATGAAGGAAGATGCTATTTCCAGAGAAAAGAATGGAATGATACATAGAACTATATATTACATAGTTTCATATATATATTTATATATATATATTTGTATGTGCCAGGCACTGTGCTAAGCTCTAGGTTTATAAAATAAGTTTCAGAAAATAGACCATTCCCCTAAGAATCTTACCTGCAAACTAATATATACAAAGCAAGGTATATATAGGATAAATAGGAAGTAATTAACAAAGGGAAGGACTAAAATTAACTTACAGTCTCATAAAGTCATTAGCTTCCATTTGTACTGTTCTAGCTTTTAATGTGTTACTTTCTTGAGTTATTTTTTGTATCTCTTTTGGTTTATTCTACTGTTTAAGGAGTTGTTTGCTTTTAACTTTTTTTTTACTTTTTTTCAAATTATTTACTCTCTCATTCAAATCTCTCATTTCCTTTCTCATTTTTTTCTTCTATCTCTCTAATTTGCCTTTTGAAGTCTTTTATGAATATTTCCAAGAAGTCTCTTTGTACTTCAGACCAATTTATCTCACTCTTTGAGATTTCCTATGTGGATATTCTGTCTTCATCTGAGTTTATATTTTGGTCTTCCCTATACTCACAGTAGCTTTCTCTGGTAAAGGTTCTTTTCTTTTTCTTGCTCATTTTCTTTCTTTTTCTTTTGATATTTCCTCTTTTTTCTTTCTTACTTTTAAGGTGGAGTTCTGCTTCTGGGCTGCAGGGGGTGCTGTCCCAAGCTTCCTGTGCAGCTCTGAGCTTTGGCTTTGAGGACAGTATCCCGTTGTGTTTGTAGAGCTTTGCCTGCTCTGTTTAGGAAACACTCTGGTTTCCCAGAGTGTGTCTTATGAACTGGGTCTTAGTTGCTGCTTTGTTATGATTAAGTACCTTTTATTGGCTTTCCCAGAATCTTTCTGACCTGGGCTGAACATCCTCTTCACCCCAGTGAGGCTGACCTTTCTTGAAGATTTTCCAGTTTATCTTGTGCTAGAGACTGGTTTCATTCCATCAGACTGTTCAGAAGTTTGTTTTCATGTGGTTTTCGAGTGAAACTGGGAGACCTCAAGCAGCTTCCTGACTTTATTCTGCCATCTTGGTTTTACCCCCAGAACTGTTCTTGCTTCTTGGGAAGAACTAGAATTAAGAGGGATTGCAGAAGGCTTCCCATTAAAAAAATGTATTTTAGTTGGGGCATAGCTGAAATTAGGTAGGTCACTAGGCAAATTGGAGACAGGACAGTAAAACAGGAATAGAGGAAAGTCAGATAAAATGTCAAGGGCTAAGAGATAGAGTATCTTCTTGGAACAATCCGAAGGCCGGTCACTAGACTGAAGAGCATGTATGGCATAGTAGAGTGGGAGAAAACTTGAAATGGAGGAGGAGGCTTTCAAAGCTAAAAAAACATTTTATATTTGATCTTGAAAGCCTTAAGAAATCACTGAAATTTGGTGGTGGTGGTGGTGGGGTTTAATGGCTCAGAACTGCAGGTTAGGGAAACAATTTTAGTGGCTGAATGGAGGATGAATTAGAATGGGGTGAGACTTGAGGCAGGCAAATCCACCAGCAGGTTATTGCAATAATCCAGGAGTGATGGGATAAGTACCCACACTGTTGTGGTGTTGGTGTCAGAGGAGAGAAGGGAAATCCATAGATCTTGGCAATAGATTGAATTATAGGGAATGAGACATAATGAGGAGTCCAGGATGACTCTTTGGTTGCAAGCCTGAGGAACTAGGACTAAATGATGTTGCTCTCTACAATAATAGGTAAGGTAGGAGAGGGGGAAATTTTAGAGGGGGAATGAGTTGTGGTTTGGACATATTGGATTTATGATACCTACTAAAAATCTAGTTTCAAATATCTGAAAGACAGTTGGAGATGTGAGTTTGGAGGTCGGACAGGATAGGTAGATTTGAGAACCATTTAAGAAACGAAGAGGACCCAGGAAAGAAGCCTGGGGGATGCCTATAATTAGCAGCCACAGTCTGAAAGAGATTCTATAATCCTGTAGAAAATACAAAAAATTCCTTATAATTAGTTCCTTCTGCCCCCTCCTATTTAATATTCCTTATAGCTGTTGAAGTACTTTTCTTAGAGTACAGGTGTCCATATTACCTTGTCCTCAATAAACTGCACCTTTGGGATTAAGGTAAGAGGAAGGAAATAAGCATTTTATATAACAGCTAATACATTCCAGGTACTTTACAAATGTCATCATATTTGATCCTCTCAACAGCTCAGTGAAATAGATGTTATTTGTACCCTCACTTTAGAGTTGAGGAAACTGCGGCAAATATAGGTCAAGTTACTTATTTAGGATCACACAACTAGTATCTGAGGCCAGTCTACCATTTTCTTGATTCCAGGCCCAGCAGTCCATACAATATACCACCTGTCAAATGTAAAAATTTTTGACATTTACTTTCCCCCTTTTTTTGTTTTGATGATTACTACTTTATAATACAGTTTGAGATCAGGTATAGCTAGGACAACTTTCTTTTCACATTTTTTTTTCATTGATGCTATGGATATTCTGGATCTTTTGTTCTTCTAGATGAATGTTGTTATTTTTTTCTATCTCCATAACCTGTTTTGGGAGTCGTTTAGTATTATACTGAATAAATATAATAATTTATGTAAAATTACATTTTTATCTTATTGGCTTGGCCTAACAAGAAGTAATTGATATTTCTGCAATTGTTAAATTGAAATTTCTGCAATCTGTCTTTAACCAAGTTCATATGGATCCTGAGTTTGTCTTGGCAGATATTTTATATTGTCTACCATTAATTTAAATGGAATTTTTCTTTCTATCTTTTCCTGTTGGACTTATTTTATTGTAGTAATTTCATTTATCTTTAATACCTATTGTTTTATGAATCACCTGTTGGACTTTGTTGGTAATATATAGAAATTCTGGTGATTTTTGTGATTTATTTTATATCCTTCAACATTTCTAAGTTGTTCATTATTTCAATTAGAATTTTAGGTTATTCTTTAGGATCCTTCAAACTTAAAGGCCATCATATCATCTACAGAGAGGGAAAATTCTGTTTCCTCAATGCCTGTTCTAATTCCTTCAATTTCTTTTTCTTCTTTTAGTATCATAGCTAATATTTCTAATACAATATTGAATAGCAGTCATGGTAATGAGTATCTTTGCTTCACCCTTGATCTCACTGGGAAGTCTTCCAGATTATCCATGTTATAATTAATGTTCGCCAATGATTTTAGATAAATACTGTTTATCATTTTAAGAAGCTTAATTTATCCCTGTGTTTTTTTTTTTAGTGTTTTTAATATAAAGGAATTCAGGTAAGTCCTTCCCTCAACTCTGACATCCTAACTCCATCCCTTCCCCCTCCCTCAATCAGGTAACTTTCTTCAAGAAGAATAACAGTAGGGAACAATAGTGCATTATCTAGTTAATCATATGTTGTCTTTAAAAAACACAATTAAAACAGCATAATTTGTCATTCATTTCTCTTTACAAATGTAGCACATAATTTAAAATAGAATAAAATAAATACAAATACATAGATCCAACTTAAATACCTTACACATGAAACTATTCTTATTAATCACTATTTAATTTAATTCTTCCCCCCCTTACTTAGAAGAACTAAGTAGAAAACAACTTTCATTCTTCTACTCTTCTTCCTATTTGAGAAGCTCCAAGAACCATATTCATTCCAATAATCCTGCATGCTTTGAAGTTTCATTCTTGTGGCACCACAGTTTATTTCTTTCCCTCTGCAAATATGAGATAATAAATATGTGTAAGACATTTTCTTAATCTAAAAAGAAAAACTTTACCTACATCCTTTTCTGTGTCTGCTTCTCTAAAATTTAAAGGGCCTAATGTTTTTGCATTTTTCCACAGAGATTATGCTTACAGATTTGCTGGTTGACTGAATAACTGACCCCTGTGATTTATTTATTTATAATCTCTATGACTTTTGACATTGTTGACTATTTTACCTTTCAGGCTATTTCTCTACCCTAGTTTTTGAGGCATTGAACTCCTTATACTCTCTTGTCCATTCCTGCTAGATATTCTTTGTTAAATATACATGTCCTGCCCATTTGCAAGAGTATTCCAGGAGTTCTGTTCTGAATTTTCTCTTCCTTCTCTATATCACTTTTTGCACCCTCAACAATTCACAAGAATTCAATTATCCTCTCCATGCAGTTAATTCCAAAATCCAGAGCTCATTTCTCTCCTAAAATGCAATCCTACATTACCACCTGCCACCTAACTATATCCATCTGGATGTTCCATAGACATCTGAAATCAGCATGTTCAAAAAAGAAGTCATTTTCTTACAACAAAAAATATACAGTCCTTCCTAACTTCCTTAACTTTTTGGGGAAACACCATCCTTTCAGTTACCAAGATTATAAATAATCCTTGACTCTTCATTCTCCCTTGCTCCCTCCAATATTTTTATCTGTACCATTCTCTTCACTCACATACAGATCACCTTTATACCTATTGCCCTTGTTAGTCCCTTTTCACCTTTGGCTGTGACCTTTGCAGTGCATTCCCATTGATCTCCCTCACTCTAACCTCTCCCGATCTATCCGATTCATGTTCCATAACTGGCATCAAACCTAAATAGAAATGGATCTGTGACAGTCACATAGATTATCATAAGTTAAAATTATCTATTTTGTATTACTTTTTTGATAACATTGTTTTCTCTTGTTAAACATTTCCCAATTATGTATGATATATTAAGTTTTAACATCTTTAAGCTAAAAGTTTGCTATTCTAAGGTTGTTCTATCTTGGATAGCCATCTATCACCTAACTCTTAACTGATTTCAAGAAATTGTAACATGTTCAATGGCCACACTCTGATAAGACTATTTTAGTACATCGTTAAACCAAATTGAGAGTAACTGACAGACCTCAAATCTGTAGATGAATTAGAGAGATAGCCACGCTAAGAATATGAAGATTTCAGGGCAGCTAGTTGGTGCAGTAGAGCACCAGTCCTAAAGTCGGGAGGACCTGAGTTCAAATCTGGCCCCAGACATTTAACACTTCCTAGCTGTGTGACTCTGGGCAAGTAAGTCACTTAACCCCAATTGACTCAGTGAAAAAAAAAGAATATGAAGATTTCCAAGAGTGATGAATATATCACTGAAACAGGTGCTGTGTAGTATTTAGAATTTGGTCAGACATCAAAGACTCCAAGGTTATTCACTGTGTTGTAGGCCATTGTCAATCATCTTGACTTTTCTTGCCAATAGTCTTCAATGACCCTGGAAGAGAGTGAGGGTACAATATTGTATAACTCTGCTTCACTTACATACAATTTACATCACCCTGTAATGTCATCAAAAACAAAGGATAAATATCAACATTTTAATCTAATTTAAACTGTGCTGGAGAGTTTTGCAAACCTCTTATGATCATTAGGGTTTGAGTTTGACACTTCTCATAAGTGAAACACTGATATTTTTAAAGCATAGAGCAAGTCACTCCTTAGAACAAAAATGTTAATTGTGCAATATCAACTCTAAAATAAATATATACTCCTCTGGTATTTAAAGCCCTTCACAATCTGACTATAGTACATATTTCTAGGCTGACAATCTTCTTCCGCTCTATGTTTCTGCCAAACTGACTTACTTGCTTTTCTCTGTTATGGTAGTCTCTAGTTTGCACCATTAATATTAATTCATTTCCTTCTTCAATCTCAAACGTGTCAGGGTGAGAGAAATTGATGCTTTCTTTCAAGATGAGGAACCAGAGAGTAACAAATACCTTACATCATCCAAACACACCTGAGCAGGCCAACTATTATTATCAATATATACAATCTCTCAGATCCAAAACTCCTAATTCCTAGGATTCTTTCTCATTCTCTCTAATTGGGGTTAAGTGATTTGCCCAGGATCACATAGCTAGTAAGTGTTAAATCTTTGAGGCCAGATTTGAATTCAAGTGACTCCAGGCCTAGTGTTCTATCCAACACAACATCTAGCTGTCTCCTTCACTGCTAATCTCTAATACCACCTTTATGTAAATCAATCCAGTCTTCTAGTCACACTGATGAATATCTTAATACAGTCATGCCATTGATACTACTGAGAGGCAACTAGATGGCTCAGTGGATAAAACACTGCTCCTAGAGTTAGAAGACCTAAAATTAATTTGGGGCTCAGACACTTACTAGTTAAGTAGTGCTGGAAAAGTCACTTAACCCCTATTTGCCTTAATCCACTGGAAAAGAAATAGCCATCTCTTCCACTATCTTTTCCAAGAAAATTTTATGGACAGTATCAATGAAATTCCACAGTCACAAAGAGTCAGAGGTGACTGAAAAATAGCAACAAGACTTACCTAGCTATACTGGCTTTTGTTAGAATATTGCATCACATTAAAAATCCCTACGAAGAACTGAAAACCTACTTCCAGGAACAGAGCCTGGGCAGAGTAATAGGGCAGAGTAAAGTCAGGAAACTGCTTGCACTTTCCCAGGTCACCTCAAAAGCCACATGAAACCAAGGCTCTGAATAGAGTCTGACAATGAAACCACTCTCCAGCTCAAGATAGATTGGAAAAACTTCAAGAACGGTCAGTCTCACTGGAGTGAAAAAGGTGTTCAGCTGAGCTCAGATACACTCTGGGAAAGCTGGTGAGAGGGTCTTAATCACAGAAACAAGCAATTAAGACTCTTAGACCTGAATCAGTACAGGAAAAAATCAGTGGGACAGCTTCCAGTCCTAGTTCAAAGGGCAAACTCTGAGAAACAAAGTTGTTTCCTGAAAAGAGCAGGCAAAGTTACCCCCTTGTATACACGAAGGCCCTTATGCTTAAAGCTAAGGCTCAGAGCTGCACAAGAAACTTGGGACAGTGCCCCTTTTGCCCGTAGACCATGAAAATTTAAAAAAAGGAAACATCAAAAGAAAAAAAAAAGAAAATGAGAAAGATACAGAAAAGAACCTTAATCATATAAAGCTACTATGGTAACAGGAAAGACAAAAGAAACAAACAAACAAACAAAAAACAATTAAGATGAAGACAAAACGTCCACAGGAAATACCAAAATACCAACTCAAATGAGGACAAAATGTCCACAAAGGAAATCTCAAAAAAGTGATATGAATTGGGCTCAAGCCCAAAGAGGTTTCTTATAGGTGCTCATAAAAGACTTTAAATTGCAAATAAGAGAGGTAGAAGAAACAATGAGAAAAGAAATGAGAGGTATACAAGAAAAAGTCAATAGCTTGGAAAATGAACTTAAAAATTGAATGAAGATAACTATTTTAAAAATATAATTGATCAAATGCAAAAAAAAATCTACTGAAGAAAACACCTTCAAAAATAGAACCAACCAAGTGGAAAAGAGATAGAAAAGTTAACTGAAGAAATTCACATTAAAAACTAGAATGGGGCAAATGGAAACTAATGACTGTATGAGACAGCAAGACTCTGTCAAACGAAAAAGTTAAAAAATAGAAGAAAATGTGCAATACTTCATTAGAAAAACAAATGTCCTGGAAAATAGATCCAGAAGAGACAGTTTAACAATTACTGGTCTTCCTGAAGGCCTTGACCAAAAAAGAGCCTAGATAGCATTTTTCAAGAGATGATAAAGGAAAACTGCTCTGATACAAATACTCATCAAAAGAATCCATTGATCACCTTTGGAAAGAGATCACACAAGGAAAATCCCAAGGAATATTGTTGCAAAACTCCAGAACCACAATCTCAAGGAAAAATACTGCAAACTGCTGGACAAAAGCAATTCACATATCAAGGAGCAATAGTCAGGATTACCCAGGATATGTTACCTTCTACAAGAGAGGATTAGAGGGTCTGGAATACTATATACTCAAAAACAAAGGGCATGGAGTTACAAGAATTAAGATTAACTACTCAGGGAGACAGCATCATCTTTCAGGAGAGGTGGTAGACCTTCAAGGAAATAAGAGACTTTCAATCATTTCTATTGAAAAAAACAGAAATGAACAAAAAAAAATTAATTTACAAACACAGGACTCAAGAGAAGCATAGAAAGGTAAACAGATTAAATATATATATATATATATATATATATATATAATTTAAAGGTTAAATTGTTTACACCCCCTAAATGGGAAAATGATATCTGTTAACTCTTGCAAATTGTATCTGTCACTGTCACTGGGACAGACAGAAGGAAGCATCATTACATGGGTGGACAGTGGGATTATGAATGGACTCTGATGTCATGATATCA
This sequence comes from Myrmecobius fasciatus, assembly GCA_023553655.1. Taxonomy (NCBI): domain Eukaryota; kingdom Metazoa; phylum Chordata; class Mammalia; order Dasyuromorphia; family Myrmecobiidae; genus Myrmecobius; species Myrmecobius fasciatus. The sequence goes on along the minus strand of JAJPUD010014021.1, from coordinate 21,961 downwards.
AAGAAAAAAGACATTAAGTGGTGGAAAAAGGACTGTCCTGAAAAAAGAGAAAAGGGGAGGTATAATGGGACAAATTAGATGACATGAAGAGGCCCAAAAGACCTATTACAATCAAGGGAAAGAAGGGAGGGGGATGAACATTGTCTGAAGCTTGATCTTAGCAGTTTTAGATAAAAGAGGGAATAACTTCATTAATCACTTGGGTATAGAAATTTATCTAATCATATAAAGAAGTATGAGGAGAAGGAGGAAAAGAAAATGGAGAGGCAGGATAAAAGAGAGGGCACTACAGGAAAAGGTAAGAGAAGGTGTGATAGGTGATAAAAGATAAGGTAGTGTGTTGGTTGGATAAAATAAAAAAAAAACCCTACTAAGGACAGGGTGGAAAGAAAGACCAAAAATATATACAGGGGAGAAATTAGGATGGAGGGAAATACAGAGCTGGTAATCATAACTATGAATGTGAATGGGATAAACTCTCCCATAAAATGGAAGTGAATAACAAAGTAGATTAAAAACAGAATCCTATAATATGCTGTTTTCAAGAAAGACATTTGACCAAGGGACACATACAGTATAAAAGTAAAAGGCTGGAGCAGAATTTATTATGCTTCAGCTGAAACAAACAAAAAAAAAGCAGGAATAGTAATTCTGACTTCAGATGAAGCAAAAGTAAAAATAGATCTAATTAAAAGAGATAAGGAAACTACATCTTGTTAAAGTGCACTATAAACAATAAAGTAGTTACAATACTTAATTTATATGCACCAAGTGGCAGAGCATTCAAATTACTAGAGAAGATTTAAACCAGTTACAAGAAGAAATAGACAGCAAAACTATACTTCCCCATTCAGAATCAGATAAATATAACCACAAAGTAAACAAAAAAGAAATTAAGGAGGTTAATAGAATCCTAGAAAACTTACATAAGATAGACCTCTGGAGAAAATTGTTAGGAACAGAAAAGAATACACCTTTTTCTTGACAATATATCGCACTTAAACAAAAATTGACCATAGATTAGGTCAGAAAAACCTCACAATCAGATGCAGAAAGGCAGAAATAGGAAATGCTATCTTTTCAGATCACAATGCAATAAAATTATATTCAATAAAGAGGCAGGGAAAGATAGACTAAAATCAATTAGAAATTAAATAATCTAATTCTAAAAAAATGAATGGATCAAACAACCAGTCATACAATTATACAAACAATCCATAATTTCATCCAAGAGAATGATAAAAATGAGACAGCATACCAAAACCTATAGGATGTAGCCAAATCAGTTCTTAGGGGGAATTTTATATCTCTAAATAGTTACATGAGTAAAATAGAGAAAGAAAAGTCAATAAATTGAGCATGCAACTAAAAAGTTAGAAAAAGAACAAATTAAACCACCCCAATTGAATATCAAATTAGAAATTCTGAAACTAAAAGGAGAGATTAATAAAATTAAAAGTTAGAAAACTATTGAACTAACAAACAAAACTGAGTTGGTTTTATGAAAAAAACAACAAAAAAGATAAAACTCATTAATTTGATGATAAAAAGGAAAGAAAAAACCAAGTCATCAGCATCAAAAATGAAAAGGGTGAATTTACAACCAATGAAAAAGAAATTAAAGCAATAAATCTGAGCTATTTTTCCAACTGTATGGCAGCAAGTCTGGCAATCTAACTGAAATAGATGAATATTTATAAAAATATCAATTGCCCAGGTTAACAGAAGAGGAAATAAAATACTTAAATAGTCCCTTTTTTAAAAAAGAAATTGAACAAGTCATCAATGAACAATTTAAGGAAAAAATCTCCAGCCCCAGACAAATTCACAAGTGAAATCTACCAAGCATTTAAAGAACAATTAATTTCAATACTTTATAAACTGTTTGAAAAAATAGGTAAAGAAGTCTTGCCAAATTCTTTCTATGACAAAAATATGGTACTGATAGCTAAACCAGGAAGAGTCAAAACAGATAAAGAAAATTATAGACCAATCCCTCTACTGAATATTGATGCAAAAAATTTAAATAAAATATTAGCAAGGGGATTACAGCAACTTATCAGCAAGATAATATGCTATGATCAAGTGGGATTTATATCAGGAATGCAGGGCTGGTTCAACATCAGGAAAATGATAATCACAATCAACCATATTAATAAGAAAACCAACAGAAAATTATATGATAATTTCGATATATGCAGAAAAAGCTTTTGCCAAAATACAGCACCAATTTCTATTAAAAACACTAGAGAACATTGGGATAAAAGGAGCTTTCCTTAAAATTATACTTATTATTAAATTCATTATTATAAATAAATACATTATTAAAATTTAAATTATTAAATTAAATATTATAAATTGTTTAAAATTATAAGCAGTATCAATCTAAAACAAACTAACAACTAAAACACATCTAAAACATTATTCATAATGGAAAGAAAATGAATGCATTCCCCAAAAGATCAGGGATCAAACAAGTATGTCCATAATCACTACTATTATTCAACATTGTACCTAAAATGTTGGTTTTAGAAATAAGAAAACAAAAAGAAATTAAGGGAATTAGAATAGGCAAAGAAGAAACAAAACTATCAATTTTTGCAGATGACAAGATGAGAAACTTAGAGAACCTTAGAAAATCATCCAAAAATCTACTGGAAACAATTCACAGCTTTAACAAAGTTACAAGACATAAAATAAACCCACATAAATCGCCAATATTTCTACATATTACTGACAAAGTCAATCAGCAAGAGATAGAAAGATAAATTCCATTTAAAATTACTATAGGCAAAACAAGCCCAAGAACTATATGAACCCAATTTCAAAACACTTTTCACATAAATAAATTCAGATCTAAACAATTAGAAAAATATCAAGTGCTCATAGGTAGGCCAAACTAACATAATAGAAATTACAATTCTGACTAAATTGGTCTAACTGTTCATTTGCCATACCAATAAAATGCCAAAAATTATTTTATAGAAGTAGAAAAAATAATAGCATCATTCATCTGGAAGAACAAAAGGTCAAGGATGTCAAGCAAATTAAAAAAAAAAAATATAAAGTGTGGTGGCTTAGCAGTACCAAATTTAAAACTCTATTAAAAAGCAGGTATCATCTGCTACTGGCTAAGAAATAGAGTGAGGCATCAGTGGAATAGATTAGATACACACACTACAATAATAAAAGCCAATAGCTATCTGGTATTTGATAAACTCTCAAATTCCACCTTCTGGAATAAGAATTCACTATCTGACAAAAATTATGGGAAAACTGGAAAATAACATGCCAGATGCATTGTTGGTGGAGTTATGAAATGATTCAACCATTCTGGAAAGCAATTTGTACCTATGCCTAAAGGAATAAAAAAATGTGCATACTCTTACTCAACAGTGCCATATCTGGGTATGTATCCAAAGGAAATAAAAAAGAAGGCAAAATGTTTGTAGCAGTTCTTTTTGTGGTGACAAAGATTGGAAAACGAGTAGATGCCCATCAGTTGAGGACTGGTTGAATATGTTGTTGTATATAAAAATAATGGAATATTATTGATCTGTAAAAATGATGACCAAGCTGATTTTAGAAAGATCTGGAAAAATTTACCTGAACTGATGCTGGATAAAACAAGGAGAACCAGAAATACATTGTACACAATAAAAGCAAGAATGGGCTATGATCAACTATAAAAGACTTGGCTCTTTTCAGTGGCTCAGTGATCCAAAGCAATCCCATTTTTGTATTAAAGCTTTTTATTTTCAAAACATATGCCTGGATAATTTTTCAGCATTAACTCTTGCAAAACCTTGTGCTCCAATTTTCTTCCATCTTCCCCCACCCCCTCCCCTAGAGAGCAAATAATTCAATATATGTTAAACATGGTAGAAATATACGTTAAATCCAATATGTGCATACATATTTATACAATTATCTTGCTGCACAAGATAAATCAAATAGAATAAGAAAAAAATGAGAAAGAAAACAATGTAGCAAACAACAACAAAAAGAGTGACAATATTATGTTGTGAACCACTCTCAGTTTCCATAGTCCTTTGTCTGAGTATAGATAGCTCTTGTCATCACAATATCATTTGGAACTGGTCCAAATCATCTCATTGTTTAGTAGAGCCTTGTCCATCAGAACTGATCATTGTATAGTCTTGTTGTTGCAATGTACAATCATCTCCTGGTTCTGCTCATTTCACTTAGCATCAATTCATACAAATCTCTCCAGACTTCTCTGAATTCAACCTGATGATTTTTTCTTAGAGAGCAATAATATTCCATAACATTCATATACAATAATTTATTTGCCCATTCTCCGACTGATGGGCAACTACTCAGTTTCCAGTTTCTTGCCACTACAAAAAGGGCTGCCAAAAACATTTTTGCACATGTGAGTCCCTTTCCCTCCTTTAAGATCTCTTTGGGATATAAGCCCAGTAAAAACACTATTGGATCAAAGGGTATACAGAGTTTGATAAATCTTTGGGCATAGTTCCAAATTGCTCTCCAGAATGGTTGTATAAGTTCACAATTCCACTAACAATGTATTAGTGTCTTAGTTTTCCCACATCCCCTCTAACATTTGTCATCATTTCCTGTCCTCTCAGCCAATCTGAGAGGTGTGTAGTGGTATCTCAGAGTTGTCTTAATTTACATTTCTGTGGTCAATAATGAGCAATCCCAATTTTGGAAAGAAAATGTCATCTGCATCTAGAAAAAAAAAACTATGTAGACTGAATATCAATCAACAGATGCTATGTTCACTTCTTTTTTTTCTGCTTTTTTTACTTTTCTCATCTTTCCCCCTTTCTCTGATTTTCTCTCTCCCAACATGATTCATAAAACAATGTATATTAAAAATAAATTAATTTTAAAAAATGGAAACTACAGGGATATGGAGAAGAGCTCCATTATGTATATTATGCAAATATTATATTTTAAAATGATATTATAAAATGTATAAAATGAAAATTTCAGACAAACTTAGCAAGACTTGTAATAAGCAGAACCAGGAAAAACATTTATGCAGTAAAAGCTGCATTGTCAACAAAACTACATGCAAAATACTTTAAAATTCTTAACAACTAATTAAGTGAATAGGGGGACCAGAGATTGGGAACATTGTAAAGTAGATCAGAAATTCTAAACTCTCCCAATTTCCCCCATGAAAAATGATACAGTAGTATCTCAGCACTAATATAGAATAATAAAACTAAACAAGAGTTGGCACAGAACAGTAGTCTTCCTGAGGAAAGGAGAGAATCTGAAAAAAGTTACCAGGTCAAAGGTTTGGCCCCTTTGTAGTATAAATTCCTCCAGGTTTATTGTCCCGAAACAGCAAGAAATTTTCATCTCCTGGATAGTTTAGTATCTGAGCATTAAAGACTGAGGGAACCTCTGCTGATAAGAGACACCAAATCTAATTATCCTGCCGAGAAGCAGCTCTGAGTGAGAAGGAACCAGCTCATGCCTGGTAAATGCAGAAGCATTTGGGCAGGGGTGCTGGCTATGAGCACTTATAGGAGAGTGTAGTTCTTGGTTCTAGGCCATAAGGAAAAACCAAAATAATACGGGAGGCCAAAAGCACTATCTTCCACAACCCAATAATAGAGATGATTTCAATATTTAAAAAATTAATAGCAAAGGAGAAAGAACTCAACCATTGGTAGTTATTATGGGACTAGTGAAGATGGGTTCATCTTCAGATAAGGAAAGTAAAGAAAAAGCCTCTTTTTCCCCAAAGAATAATATTAAATGGTCACCTGCACAAAAATACTTCTATAAGAACTCAACAAAGGTTTTAAAAATCAAATGAACCCAATTGCTAAATGGTCAAAGGACATGAACAGACAATTTTCAGATGATGAAATTAAAGCCATCTATAGTCACATGAAAAAATGCTATAAATCACCATTGATTAAAGAAATGCAAATTAAAACCACTCTGAGATACTATCTCACACCTCTCAGATTTGTTAAGATGACAGGAAAAGATAGTGTTAAATGTTGGAGGGAATATGGGAAAACTGGGACACTAATTCATTGTTGAATTGAAATGATTCAATCATTCTGGACAGCGATCTGGAACTCTTCCCAAAAGATTATCAAATTGTGCATACCTTTTGACCCAGCTGTGCCATTACTGTCTGTATTCCAAGGAAATCATAAAGGAAGGAAAAGGTTACACACATGCAAAAATATTTGTAGCAGCTCTTTTTGTGGTAGTAAAAAATTGGAAAATGAGAAGATGCCCATCAGGTGGGAAATGACTAAGTTGTGATATATGAAAGTAATGGAATTTTATTGTTCTGCAAAAAAAAATGATGAATAAGCTGGTTTTACAAAGGCCTAGAAAGATTTTCATAAATTGATGCTGAGCAAAACAAGCAGAACTAGGAATACATTGTACACAATAAAAGCAAGAATATGTGATGGTCAGCTATGAAAGACTTCGTTCTTCTCAGTGGCTCAGTGGTTCAAAGCAGTACCAATAGACTTTGGTCAGAAAATGGTTTCTACATCCAGAAAAAGAACTAAGGATACAGAATGTAAATACACACATGTTATATTCATTTCTTTTTTCTGCTTTTTTATCTCTCCCATTGTTTTTCCCTTTTGCTGTTATTTTCTCCCCCAAAATGATTCATAATGCAATGTGTGTTAAAATAAATAAACAACAACAAAAATCAAATGAGAGAGATTGAGGAAATACTTAAAAAATCAAAAAACCAATAAGAGTATTCATCTTATTAATAATTAATCATAATATTAATGATTAATCTAATGAATAATAATCTAATTAATAAGAGAAAATTCAGAATCTTAAGGAAGAAATTGACTTCTTGAAAATTAGAACTGGCAAGAGGACATTAATAAAATTATAAGAGACCAAGATATAATAAACCAAAATATAAAGAATGAAAAAAAATTTAGGAGAATGTGAGACATCTCATACAAAAATAAGAATGATGAGACTATCTGAAACCTATAATTAAAAAAATCTTTACACAATAATACAAGAATGAGTTAAAGAAAATTTTCCTGAAGTGTTAGAACAAGAGAAAAGAGTAGGAAGAAACAAAAAAAATCCACCAATTACCACTTGAAAGAGATCCTACCAGGAAAATCTAAAGGAATATTGTAGTCAAATTGTAAAACCTCCAGGTCAAGGAGAAAACATGAGGAAACAATAAAAAAATTTTAAATACAGCAGAGCTACAATTAAAAACATACAAGATCTAGCAATGACCTACATATTGTTCTAGGTATTGGAAGTGCAAAAGAATTGAGGTGGTGACTGAAAATAGTAAACACAGCAAAGTTGAACATAACCCTAAATGAAAAAAAAAAGGCATTTAATGAAATGCCATATTTTCAGGATTTTGTTGCAAAAAGAACTGAACTTAGAAAATTTGCCATGAGATTCAAGAGAGATATAAATACTAAAGACTAATTACAATGAATTAAATAATAACAAATTCTTTATGGAAATCTAAGTCATATGGTCTAAAATCATCATTAGTAATTGTGTAGTTCAGAAGAAAGACTGTGCTAGAGATGAGCATCATGTGATTCTAAAAAGCAAAACTATGTCAAGAAAGGCAAAAAGAGTAATTACTTTATACAAATGAGGTATGAGAAGAACTGATACAGAAGAATTAGATTGGGAATGAGGCTAGTTGTTTTAGAATCCTATTCTTATTGGAAATGAGTTAAAGAGGGAACAATACATTTATTTCTAGAAGAGTATAAAAGTCTTCTAAATTTAGAAAGACATGAGAGTAATGGGAAGGGGAAAGGGAGAGAATAATTGAAATAGTTTCAGAGAAAACCCTGGTCTTCAGATCTGTGTTAAAGAGAGAACAACATATATATTTAAAAGGGAATCAAAGTCTTCCAAATTTATAAATAAATAAGAGAATAAATGAATATATAAGGGGAGGGGTTTAGAAAGGTATATAAATTAAGAGTAATGGGATAAGGTGTATAGATTCATGAGAATGGGATAGAGAGGGCAATACACACACACAGATCATAAAAGTGTTCTAAATCCATACAGGAACAAAAAGACGGGGGAGGGGTGGGTGAAGAAGATAAAAGAAGGATTCTTTTGGGGGAGAGTAAGTTAAATGATAGGAGGGCAAGATAGCAAGTAGAAGTAAAACTGAAGACTCTGGAGGAATAGGAAAAAAAGAGATACATACCAACTTAAAATAAAGATGAGGAATAGAATTATATCTCTTACATCTAGCTATCTATCTATATACAGGGGTAATAATCTTGATCTCAGAAAAAGTCAAAACTAAAATAAATTTAATCAAAAGAAAAAAAACAGGGAAACTACCTTATATATCAGCCATGTTAATCAATATAGTTTAGACTCTAAAATAACTAGACAGTATAGAGTTGAAATATTGCTGTGATGTAGAAAATGAAGAATTGGTGGAATTATATTTAGAAAGACTTGGATTTTTAAAGGAATATGCTATCTTCAGAAGAAAGAAGAAAGAAAACAACATAGTATGGTCTTACATATATGCATATGAATGTATATGCATATGATTATAGAAATCTGATGTCTACTTATGTTGGTGCATATGTATGTATATATATATAAATATATTCTGTGTATAAATGTATGTATGTATATATGCTTATATCTATCTATTTATCTATCTCTGCTTGTGTCCCTTTTGGTGGAGGAAGGGAAAGAAAAAATAAAATAAAAAGTGCATGGCAGAGAACAAAAGAAAACATACAAGTAGCAAAGAAAAGATAGCTCTGAACACAATGTGTAGTGTTTATTATATATGCTTCTTTGAAACGAAAATGTAGGGCTTTATATTTTGCATCCTCTCATGTTCTGCTGTGTGCATGGCAATGTTTTCCCCCATACATTGAGTTGAAAAGAAAAAAAAAGTGAAATTAACAACCTAAAACAGAGTAATGGTGATAAAACTTGCTGCTAATCTTTCGAGAAAGATGTAATGGATTAAAAAACAACAACAACAATAGAATGAGATATTCTCTTATAGACATAGTCAAACTACCAATGTGAAAATTCCACTTGCTTGACTATGCATATTTTTCCCATGGGTAGTATTTTACCACGCTTTTTTTCTCAGTTTCATTGTGGAAGAGCAGACAGAGGGGGAGAGAAGGAGAGAGAGAGAGACAGAGAGAGATAGACAGAGAGACAGAGAGAGAGAGAGAGAGAGAGAGAGAGAGAGAGAGAGAGAGAGAGA
>JAJPUD010014021.1:0-12701 GCA_023553655.1 Myrmecobius fasciatus | reverse complement strand
AGAGAGAGAGAGAGAGAGAGAGAGAGAGAGAGAGAGAGAGAGAGAGAATCACAGACAAGTAGGACAGCTTTGGAAGCTACATATTGAATGAATTATATACATTAAAAGAAAACACTGCAAAATTGAAATTCTTAGGTGAATAACACTCTCCTTCTGTTTTATTATGTCTATAAATGCTCATTTAAATTTTTTTTTAATTCAGGATTTTAAAACAATGGATAAAATAGCCCAGTCTATCAAAACATATCCAACACCTTTATAAAATACAATTATAAAACACTCCTGAAAAATAAATAACTAAAATAACTAGTTGTTTAACCTGAATCTTGGCAATATAATTTAAAAAAATAATGACAACACTCCAGAAATTAATTTACAGATTTAGTATTATACTAGCTACCAAAGTGACACTTTACAGGACTAGAAAAAATAATAACATAATTCATTAAGAGGAACAAAATATTGTGATTATTAAGAAAAATAATGGAAAAAAATAAAGACAAAGAACCAATTACATTTCTAAACATAAAACTGTATTATAAAGCAAAAGTATCATGAATGAAAACTTCCTATTGGAAAATAATTATTAAAAATAAACTGAAAATTTGACTAGTAGAACTTCAGATTAAAATAGACCAATAATTTATATTATATTTCACAATAAATACAATATGACTATGTGACCCAAATATTTAAATATTAATTTTAGAGAGACAAGGTATGGACTAGACATCACTTTATTGAAATAGGTTATTTTGGGAGGAAAGAAAAAGGTGAAGGGCAGAGGATGGGGAGAAGAGAAGAAGAAAGAAGAACAAGAACAAGATGAAAGAGGAAGAGGAGAAGGAAGAAGAAGAGGAAAGAAATGAGACAGAGGTAGGAGGAGGAAGGAGAAGATGATGTTACTGAAAGTGTGAAGAGAAACAATTCATTTTTTGAAAGAACTCCAATTTTGGGAGCACCCTGTTCAGTTAAAAGAGATTGTAGTGATTTAATATATCTTCTGACTATTCACCCCTTTTTGTGTGTTTTTCTGGTGAAGCAATAGTTCAACATTTGGTTATTGTTTACATTTAAATGCATTATTTTCAGCAAAGAATATATAATGTTGTATACTTAAAACTATATGTGCTTTATCTTCTTTGCCATACCTATGATTCATGAATGGAGTTCCTATAAGATATGAGTGGGAATCCTTTAAAATCTGGAGTGTCCTAGTAATTTTAAACAGGAGCTAGCTCAGTATTATCTTTTCATCCCAGAGGGATAGAAATTTTAGACAAGAACAGCAACTATTTTAGGAAGAATATGGAATATATGCCTTGTGTAATTGCATACTAGTCAAAGTTAATGCTAGATTTGTAGCTTTGTGTATTAAACAAGTATTAAGCTGAGTTAGTAGACCATTAGCTATGAATAGCCTACGAGCTATCCCCTTCTATAATTATCACAATTTAAAAGTTGCTGATTTTTCTACCAAGAAAAAAGTAACATTATTTCTGACCTTTAAATTATAGGTGTTTTTGAAGTGAAAAAAAAGACTCCATGATCTTTATATGAATTTCTTGTTTGCCACAACTTCCTATTAATAATCCACATAGAGCAGATTTTAAGCCCCATTTTAGTGTAGGATCTAGTACATAGTCAAACTTCAACAAATTCTCAGTGACTGACTGTCTTACTGGTTTCCCCAGTCATGTAGCATGTGTCTGGGTAACTTTCCCAATCCATATTTCAGTGTATAATCAGGAAATCAAAATCCATTTCACTATGAGAGCAAAGAAATAATTTAGGAAGCCAAACTTCCTGTAAAATAATTAATGGCTAAAACAAAGTAGAAATCACTTAGAATCATCTACTGCTTTAGGTTATCATTAATAATTATATATTAGTCCAAATAACATTTATATTTTAACCCATTTGAATATGGCAAAATGCTTTGCAAACAATGGCAAAATTTCATTAGCCACAAAAAATGGTAGCAATGGTGAATTAATGAAATCATTGTTGAGTGACTTAAAAAAAACAATTTGACAAACATTTGTTAAGTGCTTACTTTGTGCAAGATTTGGGGGTAGGTATTGTGGAGATGCAACAACAAAAATTACAAAAATATATAAAACTGTTTCAGATGACTTTTGGAGGGATCCAATAAAGACAAATTAATAGACATAAAGTATATAACAAGTAATGTAATGGAATTTTAGGCAGTAGAATACACCAGCAATTCAAATATCAAGAATAATCTTATGTAGGAGATTCTGAGCTTTTAAGGAAACTAAGGATTCTCAGAAGTATAGTTTATGAGAAAATGCATTTCTGATGGGTTACAGCTTGTGCCAATTTATGAAGACTGGTAATGGAATGTTGTATATAGTAAAGAGCTAATAAGTCATTCTAAGTGGAAAAAAAATTAGAGTGCAGGATGGGCAATGATATGTTTGTGTGACTAAAGAAGGTTGGGAGCTAAATTGTAAGGGCTCTAAGTGCCAGGAAGATTTGTATTTCATCTGAGAACAAATAGTGACTACCAAAGATTTTTGACTTGACATAATTGTTGCTCAAAAACTAATTTAACGAGGGCAGGTAGGTGGCACAATAGATAGAGCACCAGCCCTGAAGTCAGGAGAACCTGAGTTCAAATCTAGTTTCAGGCACTTAACACTAACTAGCTGGGCAAGTCACTTAATCCCAATTGCCTCAGGAAAAAAAATAATAATTTAACATATAAAGTGGAGGTGTGTGCTGGAATCATCTCTAATTCCCTTCTTGAATGTCAATTTTAAATTTTTGATGTTTTCACAACTCAGGAATTAGGAAATGCTACATATCGTAGCTTTATTTGTAGTTTTAAAATTTAAATTTATAGATTGTCTAGACTGCCAAAAGTGATTGGGAAAATGTCAATAAAGCAGATTGAATGTATACATTCTTCTTCTCCTCCTCCAGAGAGTCAGTTGTTAAATATTTTCCATGTTTCTGACAGTAATATATTCTCTGTCTTTGCATGTGTGCATACATGTGTGTGCACACATATATGTATAAGCATTATGAATTTATATGTACACATGTGTATATGTATATGAAGTTCATAATCAAAGACCTAAAAAAGTGCAAAAATGTTTTACCTTGAAGGGGCTTTATGCATATTGCTTAGTAGGATAATTGGTAATGGTGAATATATTTTAGAGTGTTTTGAACTTGGTCTACCATTGTGTTCCTATTTTTCCCCCTGGTTAAATATGACTGAAGATTTATTTCCATGCAACATGACTTTATTTGCTTTTATGATGAATAAAGGATTTGATGAATAAAACTCTGAAAGATTTGTGACTAAAAGCATAATGAGTAGAATTTACATGAAAAGACTAGATCATATTTAAAAGGAAAAAGTTTGTTTCAACCTGATTGGAATAAAGAATGTGGGAGTAAATTTGTAGGAAAAAGGCTCTTTCTTCCCTCAGGTATGACAAAAGGATTAAGCAGGATTTTACAACTCACAGAGTTGTAGAGAAATAGGAAGGAAAATTAGAAGAGACAATCATTAAGCAATACACATTAATTTAGACCCATAAAACACTTTAAATTTTAACATCTCTCATTAACATTTTCTCCATCACTTTCTTAAGTCTAGACAATCAACAAAATAATAAATAAAGGCTGATTTATAATGTGTGTTTCTGAAGTATGAATGCTCACACTGAATTTTTTCTGTAGCTAGTTCAAACTAACTCTAATGTCCCAGTTCCTATGGACAGTGCAAAACAAAAATATGGCTCTTGTCATTAAGAAACTCTTTATGTAGATCAATAAGTACATAGATAAGACAAATTTCATCTTTAAATACTAGTGAGAAGCAGAGTAAAAAGTGATTAGACTGGAGTTAAATAATCAGTTTTCTCTTCTAGCAGATAAAGTGCTGGGCCTAGAGTCTGGAATACCTGAGTCAAAGTCCAGATTCAGACTTTTACTAGCTGTGTGATCTTAGAAGACATATAACCCCAGTTTACCTCAGTTTCTTTAGTTGCAAAATCATAATAACACCTAACCCTCAGGATTGTTGTAAGTATCTTGTTAGACAATGTTTGTGAACTGTAACAGAAGGCTTGGCAGAGAGTTCTTAATAAATGATTGTTTCCTTCCTTATCCTTTTTTACTGGCTTGTCTCCTTTCCTTTTCACAACTTTTTCTTCTATTTCTTCCTTACCTGTCATGAAACATATAAAATCTTACTCTGTCCTTGTCAGAAATTCAATTTCTCTTTGCCTCTATCTCTTAGAATTCTTACTTTCCTTAAAATTCAAGGAATAAAATATACCCATCTGCTGAGGATTAATGAAGATTCTTCAAAGAGCAAGTTTTTATATGATTAAAATGAAGGACAAGCAGGGAGAAGGAGAGCAACAAAAAGTGAAAAGGAAAAGAGAAAAAATGAACAAGGAAATGAATATCCATCCAATTGCATGGATATGTGGAATAGCAAATTGTACAACAAGGTTAAGCATGCAGTTTGGTTTGTCTCAAGTACAAGGAATCTGAGAGAGAATAATAAGGGATTGTAATAGAGAGGTACTGGATGAATGATTTCAAGTGCTAAATAATTTAATTTAAAATTTTAAAATTTTATTTTTAATTAAAAATTTTAATTTTAAATATTGACAATAGCTTTTAATAATAAAAAAAATCAGAATTTATAGGATACTCACTATGTGCCAGATACTTTACAATTATTACCTCATTTGGACCTCCCAACTCTGGGAGTTAGGTGGAGGTATTTAATTTACATTAGAACTCAAGTATTTTTGACTCTAGGCCTAGTGCCCTATTCATAATACCACTTAGCAGTCATGTAGATTTGAGAGGAACTCAAGGTCGTAGATTTCTCATAAGGGGTCCACAAAAAGAAGAGGTTTTGTAGCTAGAAAAGTGGAAGGCAGTCTCTTTTTTATGGTTTATATTTGCAAATCAGCAGGATAAATACTGATCAAGATTAGGTTATGCTCTCCCTTCTCTTTCCATTTTGTTTGTGAGTGAGTAGCCCAAGACAGAGGACTGGGAAGGATCTGCCTGTGTAGAGAAAATTTTGAGTTACTTGGTTTAAACATGAGAATGCAGTCACTCCAGCTTGCCTTGTGCTTGTCCTTTTCTGCTCTGTCCCCTTCAACAAGCTGTTGTTGTTTGAATCCTGGGGGAACAACATCAAAGAGTCCCCAGGCTTCCCCTGCAAAAAAAGCTTAGTTTTCATTTGCATATTAAATTCCATTGCCTTTGTAATTTGCTAGGGATTCTTCCAAAAGACATCTGTCCTTCCCCCTCCCTGTCTAGTAGCATCTGGTCTTCTAGATTTTTCCCTTGGGACCTCTCCTTCCTTTGCCTGAGTGCTGCTGTGCATGTCCAGATTCTTCTGTCTGTGGATCAGGTTTGGTCCAGCCTCTGTCCATTCCCTTCAGGGATGCACTCTGACTTGGTCTCAGTCAGCCAGTATTTCACTTTGATCTCTGGCAGGATCAAGCTCTGTCTTTCATGGGTGCTGAAATAGGGTGAAGGGAAGGACTCTTTTGAATAATTGAGAGAGTTTTATACTGAGCTCCCTCCCTTTTTTTTCCTCAAAGGCTCTTTTTGCCACTCCCTAGAGCAGGAGCAGCAAATCCACAGATCCCCTGGCATGAATCTTTTCAAATCTAACTTGGAGAGGTTTTTTTAAATTTTGTTTTTAATTCTGTTTTTTTCCCCTTCAGTTTTAGTCAGCATTAGGAAGTAGCTATTTCTGTTTGTAGTTTGAATCTTCCTTGAAAGTCCTTTGTTTCCTTTCTTCCCACCAGTTTTTGGGAGCACAACAACTAAATGTGTAGTCCTTAAAAAAAAAGTAACCAAAACAAAGAAACAAAACTCCTTGTGAACTTCTGGAGACCAAAGATCTTGAGCACTAGGTTTGAATTCTCCTTTTCAGTTAATACCCTAATTTTTCTTAGATTGTATTAGTCAGGGTTTTTTTTTTTCAATCTTTTAAAAGAGGCTTCAAAATTTTGTATAAGATTAAATTCATGTTTTTACTGCCCAATCTCCATTAAACACCCCTAGTGTCTCTAAGAGAAGATTCTTTCACAATGCTGATTTTCTAGGGGCTTATTTATTGTTGCAGTTCAGGTCTTCAGTCGCATCTGACTGTGATCATGGAGCATAGCAAGTCAGGCCCTTCTATCCCCTACTATCACCTGAAGTCTGTCCAAATTCATATTCTTTGCTTCTATCTTATTAACTATTCATCTCATTCTCTGTGGTCCCCTTCTCCTTTTACCCTTTATCTTTCCCAACATCAGGGTCTTTTCCAATGTCTCCTGTCTTCTCATTATGTAGCCAGAGTATGTAAACTTCAGCTTTTGTATTTGTACTTCCAGTCTGAATTAATTTCTTTAAGTATTGATTGATTTGACCTCTTTGCTGTTCAAGGGACTCTCAAAAGTCTTCTGTGGTACCACAATTTGAAAGTGTTGATTTTGAGACACTCAGTTTTCTTATAATTCAACTCTCACAGCTATTCATTGTTGCTAGAAAAAACCATAGCTTTAACTATATGATGCTTTGTTGGAGGCTGGCATGTAAACTGATTTATTTTCTAATCCAGTGGACATTTCTAATTTTTTTCATTAGGAAGCATATAGAGTGCAGCACTTTAACAACATTCTTTTACAATTTTAAGTAACTCATTGTTAGTAAAACTTCCTAAGGCCCAATTGACTTCATTTTCCATAATATTGAACTCTTAATAAGTAATTATTATGCCATTGTGGTTATCAGTGATATTAAGATTGTTATTTTATAGTTCTTCTGTAGGGTCTTGATTTGAGCACTTACAAAGAAATAAGGAGAAAATGTAGCACTTTTCAAAAAGAGTTTCCCCTTCTCCACCTCAGGATATACTCTCTAGGGATGAAACTAAAATATTTGGGTCTCAGATCATGGATTATTAGTAATTTATACTCCCTAATATTCCAAAGGAATTCCCAATAAAAAATTCCAACTTATGAGCTCACTTTTATAACTGTTTTTAAACTGAATTCTTGACTCCCTTCCAATATGCAGACCCCAATTATCAAAATCATTTTTTCAGGGAGATGACACATTGGACTTGCCCCATTATTATACTAGTATTCTTCTGTTGTCTGTAACAGAAGTTTCCAAGTTGGCAGGGGGAAGATTCTAAGAATCAGCAAGTCATTCTTAGTTTTAGTTTTTCAGTTTTTGACCTCTTTGTTCTCTCTCACATCAATGTCTAGTTTCAACTTCTACTGATTCCAGTTTTTTTTTTTTTTTGTTTTGTTTTGTTTTTTTTCTTTTTTTTTTTAATTTTTATTTTATTTGAATAACATATGTGTGGGTAATTCCTCAACAATAACCCTTACATAGTTTTCCGCCACAAATTTTTCCCCCCAACTCCCCACCCCTCCCCCTAGATGGCAGGATATCCACTACATGTTAATCACGTTAAAATATTGGCAAATCGAATATATGTATACATACTTCCAAACTTATCATTGGTGTGCAAGAAAAATCTTATCCACACGAACGATATATCAGATAAAGGAAACACAATGTAAGCAAACATCAATCAAGGAGTATGAGAATGTTATGTTGTGGTCCACATTTCGCATCCCTCTCTCTGGGTGTATATGGCTCTCTTCAGTGAACAATTGGAGGTGGTTTGAAACATTTCATTGTTGAAGAGAGCCATGTCCCTGATTCCAGTTTTTGAGAAACATAGTTGACTGAATTGTATTGCTTTTTTGTTTGCAGTGTAAAGTATTCTTGTTAAAGCAAGCTTCTTCTTAAGTTGTATCCATTTCATGCCAGATCTCTTCTGTTCATGTGGAGCTGTATGCATATGCATGTGTATTTCTTTTTAATACTTTCTGGTTTTGGTAAAATTTGAAAAACCTATTCCAATTCTTGAAGTATATATTCCCTGGTAAATTCTTTTCTCACTGGAATCAAGGAGAAATCTCCTCTTTTTTGCATTGGTTTTGTTTTTATGCTACAAATAAGAGAGAGTTTCTTTTTTTAAAATGACTTCAAATACTTTCTTAATAACAACACTTTAAAGCAGATAGGGGATATAATACTGTTTTCCACATTTTGTGGGGATAAAAATGTGAAGAAATGAAGATTCTCAGTGTTTAAGTGGCATTTTCATTGGAGTAAAGTGCCTGTGACAAGATTCTATCTCCAGTCTCCTGACTTCAAGTCTAGCAATATACTACAGTGATATGTCACCATACTTTGCTAATCTATTTGCTAATTTAGTATAAAATAGTATACTAAGCTATGAGAAACCCTGATATGATAAATATAGGTAAGCATATGAAGACATATATGAATTGATGCAGAGTGAAATAAACAGATTAAAAATACATACAGCTGCAACAATGTCAATGGAAAGAACAACTATCACAAAAAAATCAAGTATATGTTGCAAAATTACAAAGCACAAGCATAGTTCTCCCTCCAAAAAATGAGAAGACATTACCTTATTCCTTTAGAGACCTGAAAGATGTACATATTTGAAATATTCATATTTTCAAATGTTTTAGTTGTGCTGATTGGTTTTGCTCAATTTTCTTCTCTTCTGCCTCTTTCTACCTACAGTATTATTTATAAAATGGATTGACACTCTGAGAGGGGAAAATTGGTGGTTCAGTCATATCAGACTCTATGGCCACTTTGGGAGTTTTCCTGATAAAGACACTAAGGTATTTAGACATTTCCTTCTCCAGCTCATTTCACAGATTGGGAAAACTGAGGCAAAAAGGGTTAAGTGATTTGCTCAGGTCACACAACTTGTAAGTGTGAGGTTAGATTTGAACACAGGAAGATAAATCTTTCTGACTTCAGTTCTGGCACTATCTATCTACTGCATCCTTTCCTTAATCTTGCATCTATCTATTCTGAGGTGACTTGGGTTAGAGAATACTAGGGCAGCAAAACAGCTGCTAAATTTTTTCAATTTTTGTGTTTTACATTTTTTCCAAGGTAGTTCTACATTTATTGTCTCATTTAATTCTCATAATATCTCTATGAGGTATTATTTCTTTTTTGCAGATGAAGGTATTAAGGTCCAACACTACTGAGTCACTTTTCTAAACTTGAATCAAGAGTTAGTAACAGAAAAAAGACATTGTATCCTATATCTCCAGATTTCCTGTCCACTCTTTTCTTCCTTGTACTATATAAGTAATGTAGAGATAAAATACTTTATTGTGCATCTTACTTGATGACTTTCGAAAATCTGATTATCCTTCTCTGCTGAGATTTCTTTCCACATGACTTATAACAGATGGTAAGTGTATATTGATATAAATTTCCCTTTATCTGGAGATGCAAATGCATAACACACATCTCCCTGCTATTCTCCTCTCTCATATCCCCACTTCTTTTTAACATCTTGACATCAGAACCATCAATCTGTCTCTTAGTCCCTGGTCTTCTTCATACAGCCCTTGCCTTCAGACCAGTAATATCACTGCTTACCTGAAATGTATAACTGCTCTTAATGTATTCTCTTGAAAGTTTGCCCTGACCTTTCAGCAACACTGGAATTGCTAGATTGCTTGCAGAGTCATCTGAGATTACTCAATCACTGCTGTCACCAGCCTAAATCAATGGTGCATGTGAACTTGCAGGAGAATAGAAAACTCTAAAAGCCAATGGGATCATGTATTTTTGTCAGGACAGTTTCTCACTTTATATTCACTTCTTTCACTTTAAAAAAATGACTTTGAAA
The DNA here is from genome assembly GCA_023553655.1 of Myrmecobius fasciatus. Classification (NCBI taxonomy): domain Eukaryota; kingdom Metazoa; phylum Chordata; class Mammalia; order Dasyuromorphia; family Myrmecobiidae; genus Myrmecobius; species Myrmecobius fasciatus. The sequence continues at coordinate 2,923 of JAJPUD010014021.1, read as the reverse complement.
CTGAGATACACTGACTACTTTTATGACAGTTTGCTTATATATATATGTATATATAAATAAATATATATTTGACTTGTGGAACATTTTGAGAAATAGCTATCTTAACTCTTCAATGACAAGTCATGCTCTAAATGAAGACAAGGGTAGGTCCTTCTTTCACTTTCTCAGGTTCAAGCAAACTTCATAAAATCCTGAATTAATTGGGTTTCTTTCATTTCTCCAACATTTTTTTTCAATAGACCAGAGGCAGCACTGAATCAACAAACAATGCTCTTTGAGCAATAGCTGAAGTGAGATCTTCAAATAGAGGTTCATCTTTCCCTTTACCATGCCTATTTTTATTTTATTTTTCAAATATGAGAGAATGACACCTGGCAGACATGTACAAAGCAGATACATTTCTGAAGTATGTTCAAGATATTCTACAGTACTGAGTCCTTTATGAGCATATTTCCATGAAGTAAAAAAAAATGTGGGGGGGGGAGAGAGGGAAGACACAAAAGAAATAAAATGAAACATTTATTTAGTGGTGCTTCACAGAGGATTGAAGAAAAGCTCTTTCCAATTGTATGTAAGAGAGCCTTTTTGAAAAAAAAAATTTTGGACAAAAATACTTTCTTCCATGTTGAACAAAGAGATGCAGCTAAGCAGAAGCTTTTGGTATGGTGATCATCTCTGGCAATATGTACAATCTGATGCCCTCATGTTGAAAATGTTGTCCACTTCTGACCTGAGAAGGAATATGTGTTTCATTATTTATTCTCTAGGACCTCCTCCTTTTTCCCCTCCCTGTTGTTTCCTGGTAGTGAACTTTTCATTTACATTGTTATAGCTGTTATTTATATTGTTCTTTGGATTCTCCTTATTTCATTGTTACTTTAAGTCTTTATACTTCTTCACGTAACAGGGAGACTGACTAATGAGAGGCCAGTTCTTATGAGCTTGTACAATGCCTCTGTCTGATGTAATATCCAACCTGGAACATGAAGCATGTTCAGGAACTCAGTAATTCAGTAATCTAGTGTTCTAATCATAGGGTGAAAAGATAGGCTTTTGATTACTGAGCCTGAAATGGCTGTGTATTAAAAAGGCAATATCCAGCCAAAGTAAGCCTCTCTATTTCCTGCTTGGCTATTTTCGACAATGAAGGGAAGTTATGTTATAAGTGTCCTTGTGGAGAGAGAGCTAGCACCAAGCAATCTATTCTTTCAATCCAAACTTATGAATAGACTATGTTTTTGCTTCTGTCCCTGCTGTCTCTGCTTTTCCCTGCCTTTGGTGAAAAAGGCCTGGATTAAAGATGGGATAGATTGGGAACCTGGGAGTGAGCCAAATTCAGTCTAACTACAGAGTTCATAGTATTGGTATGGGACCAGTCCAGCAATAGTTTGGCTTAACTTATTAGTGAATGTTCTAGGTTTGCCTTTGAGGTTTGGGGGATTTTTTTTCCTAATGCTATTGATTTCTTGTATAATTTAATCAATTAACAACAATTTGCTTTTACAAGGAATATTTACTGAGAAGATAAAAGCATCAATACAAATTATAAACACATTCTCTTGGAACCAGATGCAGACTTTCCCTTCTATCATGCCCATCCTTCAGGACAGTGGATTTAGAATTAAAGCAGTTCACTCTAACAGATTCACTTTAAAATATGGCAGTCAATGACTGAGTCAAAGTCTTGCCTGTAGGACCAAGCTTTTTGATTGTGTGTTAATTTTGCTTTGCATATATATATTATCTTTTCCTCACTTCTATCTACTTTACAATTCTTTTTTCATTTCATTATTATTCATAATAGATGAGTTTTTGCCTCCCCTCTTGCCTTATTGGGTGCTGTTGCTGTCTTTGGGTGAATGTTCATTCATATATATAATTAATTATATGCGTATATACATATGTGTGTTAATGAAGAAAATATATAGATCAATCTATAGATCTCTATATATGGAAAGCATATGTAGTTCTGCTCACAAGCTTCCACAGATATATCTAATAGTTTATTTTTTTTTAAATCTCATTTATGCCTATATTTCAAGTGACTTTGAAACAGTGGAAGTTTGGGACACTGAGGCAAGGGAAGGAAAGAGAGATGTGGTTAGGAGGCAACTGCTTCAGCAAAGAGGACTGGGAAGAGGAAGGATCAATGGGGTGTGTTAACCACCAGGTTTCTCCAGGGAGTAGTGTTGTAGTCCATGACCTGCAATTAAAACTACAACAATCCAGTAGGAAGAATGGCCTGATTTTTATGGAATCTCCAACTTGCTTTGTCTGCAGAACATGTGGCCCAAAGGGCAAAGGAAATATCTTGTAAGGTGAAAATAGGCTTTCTTTCAATATTCTTTCAATAATGGTTTGTTTTCTTTTTTCCCTCCTTTTCCCATAGGTTTGTGGTGATCTGAAAAGTCCCATTTGTTTCTTCTTTGGCTATTTACTATCATTGATGGTATTTTGTAAAGTAGATTTTTTTTTATAAATAACTTCATTCATTTATTCTGTTGTGAATTCCATTACTTGAGATCAGATTTTACATGTCAGGATAGCCTGGAAGACTTTTGTATTTCATAGATCATCTTCTAAATTAGAATTACTAAAATTCTCAAAATCTAGTGTGGGAGGTTAAAGATCCCTTTGGAACTCATTGTGTCACAGTTTCACATTATATATGATCTGTTAACTCTTCCAAGCAGAGACCTAAAACTTGAATTCAAGACCCACTAGATTTTTTTTTTTTTGGAAGAATGTGCATGATGCTGCTAGGGGTGTGAGTATAGGCTCTGGAGGTTAATCTTTGTTCTCATTACCTCAAAGGAAGGAAAAGTGAGGAGGCCACAGACCTTCATGCTCCATAATGACACCCAGTATTAATGATCACTTTATTTCCTATGTATAGAACATACCTTGTAAATATTTGACAATG
>JAJPUD010014020.1:31984-42072 GCA_023553655.1 Myrmecobius fasciatus | reverse complement strand
ACAACATAAAATATGTGGGTATCTAACTGCCAAGACAAACTCATTAATATGAACACAATTAAATAACACTCATACAAATAAAATCAGATATAAACAATTGGAAAAATACCAATTGCCTATGGGTAGGCTGAGCTAATGTAAAAAAATCACAATCTTACCTAAATTATTATACTTAGTGCCATACTAATCAAACTGACAAAAAAATTACAGAAATTAAAAAAATAATAATAAAATTATCTTTGAAGAAAAAAAGTCAAGAATATCAAGGGAATTAATGGGGAAAATACAAAGGATATTGGCCTAGCAATACTAGACCTAAAATGTATGATACAGCAGCAGTCATCAAAACCATATGGCACTGATTCAGAATGGTGGATCAGTGGAATATATTGGATACACTTGTCACAATAACCAATAACTATAGAAATCTTATGTTTGATAAACCCGAAAACTCCAGCTTCTGTGATAAGAACTCACTATTTCACAAAAATTTCTGGGAAAACTAGAAAACTAACTTGGTATAAATTTACATCTCACACCCCATACCAAAATAAGGTTAAAATGGATACATAATTTGGGCATAAAGAATTATATCATAAAATATGTATAGAAGAATTGCACATGTTTAACATATATTGGATCACTTGCCTACTGAGGGAGGGGGGAGAAGAGAGGGAAAAAATAAGAACACAGGGTTTTGTAGGGGTGATTGTCAAAAATTTTCCATGTATATGTTTTGAAAATAAAAAGCTATAATTTAAAGAAAAAGAAAAGTGGTATCATAAGCAAATTAGAAGAACAAGGGAGAAAAGAGGAATTTATGGACAAAGAAGAACTATAGAATATTATGAAAGGCCAACTAGACAATTTTGATTATATTATATTAAAACATCTTTGCACAAACAAAACAGGAAAGCAGAAAGCTGAGAAAAATATTTTTACAAACAGTGCTATTGATAAAGGTCTCATTTCTAAAATATATAAAAAACTGAATCAATTTTATAAGAATGCAACTCATTTCCCAATTTATCATTATTAAAAGATGTAAGCAGACAATTTTTAGATAATAAATTAAATTCTTCTAGTTATATGAATAAATGCTCTAAATCACTATTGATTTGAGAAAAGCAAGTTAAAACATCTCTGAGGTACTTCTCACACCTTTCAGATTGACTAAGATGACATGAAAAGATAATGATAAATGTTGGAGGGGATATGGGAAAATTGGAACTCTAATGCATTGTTGGTGGAGTTGTGAAATGATTTAACTATTCTGGAGTGCAAGTTGAAACTATGCCCAAAGGTCTATCAAACGGGGCATACCCTTTGATATAGCAGAATACTCCTGGGTTTCTATCCCAAAGGAAAAAACAAACAAACAAACAACAACAACAACAAAAAAAAACCGGAAATGGACTCATGCAAAAATGTGTGAAGCAGCTATTATTGAAGTAGTAAAGTATTGGAAATGGGAAATATATGAATATAAAAGTCATGAAATCTTATTGTTCTATAACAATGATGAACAGGCTAATTTTAGAAAGACCTGGAAAGAGTTACATGAATTAATGCTAAGCAAAACAAGCAGAACAGGAAAACATCATACACAGCAAAAGCAAGATTGTGCAGTGATCAACTATGATGGACTTTCTTCTTCTCAGCAGTTCAGTGATACAAGGCAATCTCAATAAACTTTGGATGGAAATGGCCATCCAAATACAGAGAAGGAATTGTAGAGATAATGTAAATTAATGCATGCTATGTTAATCCCCACCCCCTTTTCTTCTATTTCTTTTTACTCTGTCATGGTTTTTCCCTTTTGTTCTGATTCTTCTCTCCCAACATGATTCATAATAAAATATGTAAAAAAGAAACTAGATGTATATCCCCAAATATGTTGTTTCTACATGTAACTGGATAAAATATAAAAACTAAAAAAATTCTTTTAGGGCAATTATATTTCTTTCCATTCATTTGTGATCATTTATTCATGTGTTGTCCAGTTGCTGGAAAGTTCTCATCTTAAATGCTATTCCTCATGACATCAAATGGCTTAGATTTGCTGATTCCCTTCAAGACTCAGTTACTCAAATTCAACCTGAGCATGAGATCATATCAGTGTCTATTTCCCCGCATCCACTACTTACACTTTCCCTCGGTTTACTTTTCATCTACTTTTTCTATACATCTTTTGTATACCTAATTATATACATCTTGTATCCTACATTTGGATGTGACCTCATTGAAGTTTTTTTGTTTTTTTGCTACTGCTTAGCATATAGCCTGGAATATAGCAGGTGCTTAATAAGTGCTTGCTTACTAAATGACTGATGGATGTCCACTTTATTTCAGTTTTTTATTGTAAGAAATACTGCTGTCACCATTTCCCTCTATGTAGATCTTTTCCCTCTTTGTAAAGTTATTGACTTTGTCATTCTTTACACTAGATCTCTTAGTGCAGCCTAAGATCATGTTATTTCTTTTGATGTTGTCATGGTTGTTGTGTTAAGTTTCAGGAAAAGAACATTTTCATTCCGGTTCAAAGAAAAGAAAACAAGTCTTGAATACAAAATCTTTGTCATTCTCCCATTTGGATGAAAACATACCCCTTCTTCTCCATCCTTGGTTATATAACCATCCCTAGCCCTCTTACATACCTCAGTTCTTTAATAAACACAAAAAAAACCCATTAATGTCTGCTTTGCTGGGATAGAATCGAAGCCTGGTCCCAGAGATAACACCCTTTCGTATTTCCCATCTCTCCTTATTAAACCTGATAGCTGGTGTTTTCTCATTCAAGGAGGACAGGTGTACCCTGTGGAGTCTATGAGAATGCTGATGAATAGCTTATCCTTCCTTTATGACAATGGTGGCTGGCTTTCCACAGTTGTCACTTTATAACATGTTATCACAAACATCTATATCAAAATCTCATTATATAAAAACTTATCTGCAATAAACAACTGCCACAGAAGACTAGAGGCCACATTTTGAAGTCAAGGAAGGTCACTTTTGGTTGTCTCTCATGTGTAGAGATGGGACCCAGGAAAAGTTGTTAAGAGGATCCCAGTAAAGAGCACCAGTGATGGAGGTCTGAGCAAGGGGTTTGGCTGAAGGATCTGAGAAAAGGGCTCAATTTTGTAATACAATGAGGTAAAATAAATTCCCACTTATGATATCACCACATCTCTTTGACAGAGGCAAGCATAGGGAACAAGATATAGATGAGATTGTGATTTATTGTTGTAAGGAAACAGGTAAAAGACTATGCCTCTACCCAACTTATTCCTTGCAATTCACATAATTTAGAGGAACATAATTGGAGAGGGTGATGATGGCAAAGATTAAAGTAAAAACCTGAAATAAATTTGGCACAAAAATTTCTTTCTATTCCTTATCTTTTTGATAAAATAAGGCTCTAAGAGTGGTTGGTCCAATAGAGGGGTAGATTAAATTTGGTGAGGGAGTGGTGCAGCATACATAACACTAGATTTCCAGTCAGGAAAACCTGATTTCATATATCACATCAAATAATTATTAGTTGCATAACTCTGGGCAGATCACTTAATTTTTCCTTGTCTTATTTTCATTATCTACAAAATGGGGATGATAATAGCACCAATTTCCCATTTTAGAAAACTTATTCAACTATATAAATGGCAGCTATTATTTTTAGGTATTACTAAGTAGGAACAATTTTTTTTTCATAAACACATTTAAGATTTTCTTTGCAAGCTATTAAGGTAGTTTGCCATTTGCCTCTCCATTAGACTTCTTTATTTCGAAGCAGATAATATTTTTGTCATGGGTCTTGTGGATTTATTTTGGCTCATTGCATTGCTAAAAATAGCTAAGTCATTCACAGTTGATCATCATAAAATATTGCTATTGCTGCTTACAATATTCTCCTCATTCTATTCACTCCACTTAGCAACTCTTCTCAGGTTTTTGCAAGCTATCGCATTCATCATTTTTTATAGTACAATAGTATTTCATCACAATGATGTAACACAACTTGTTCAACCATTCCATCTTTGATGGAAATCTCCTCAATTTCCAATTCTTTGCACCCAAAAAAGAGCCACTATTAATATTGTTTGGTACAGATAAGTAGTTTTCTTATTTTTCCTTCCTTTTTTGAGGAGAGATATAGAGCTAGTATTGGTATTGCAGGATCAAAGGATAGGTGCAGTTTTATAGACCTTTAAGTATAAGCCCAAAATATTATCCAGAGTGCTTGACCAGCCATGAATTTGTGTCCCAAATCTTCCCCATCCCCTCCAACATGTGTCATTTTCAGTTATATTAGTCAATCAGATTGCTTTCATGATTATACTTTGTTATACAGTTTGAGATCTTTATTTCATGTTCACTTTCTTTTGTTTTTTGTTGATTTTTTTGTTGATTCCATTGACATTCTTGAGCTTTTTACTTTCCGATGAATTTTATTAATATTTTTTCTCTAAAATACATTTTCAAAACTTGATTTCCATGACATTGAATAAGTAAATTAATATAGGCAGAATTTCCATTTTTATTGTAGGCTCAGCTTACCCATGAACCATGGATATTTCTTCATTTGTTTTTATTGACTTTGTGTGAAAAGTGTTTTTATATCACCATTCTGTCTCTCTCTCTCTCTCCTCTTCCTACTCCCCCTTCTCTTTTTCATCTTTCGTCAATTTGCAAACACTTTATGCTTTTCTTAAAAAAGTCACTTGACTGTGCTACTTCTTCAAATTGTTATTTATCATCTGAAACCACTTTGAGTTTGTACTGGAAAGGTCCTAAAGTGAATTAAAGAATTGAAGAGCTGAAAGAGAACATCTAGTTCATTTCATATATGAAAGACATCCTCCACCATCTCCATTCTTCTTAAAATGTTGTTGCAAAGCCTTTGCTTGCAGATAATCTAATGCACTAACTCCAAAAACAACCCTTGTATTAGCTGTGTATGAACTCTTTCTGTTTTTTGCAATCATTAAAAAGTTTTTTTTTCCTTGTTTGTGTATTTTCTCTGACGTCAAGCCCAAATTAAATACTTTTCTTTGTCTATCTACTGTTCCTGCTATGTTTTGAAGCCAATCTAGCACATCTAGTCTCTGCTCAGTATTACAGCTCTTCAGATACTTGAAAGAAGCTCTTTGGTACCTTCTGAGTCAGCAATTCTAACCAGTCATCTGATTAGTTTACACCTCCTTTTCACCACCAAATGATTTATAACATGATTTCCCAACCCAATCACTTTATTAAAACTGTTTTCTAAAACTCATTAGTGATCTTATAACTACAAGATCAGGCAGCCTTTGCTCAATCCTTTTCTTTTTCCATTTATATTCTACTAGACATTCATCTTTCCTTGTCCCCATGCTTGCAACCAGGACAGAGTAGCCTAAAAGCCTTACAAAAGATTACCCAGTGGTTGGACACTACAATGCTCTGGCTCCCCACCCCATCTCCTTGCCCCATCTCCCTTCACTGTGGTCTGGGATCTGCAGACTGTCCCCCTGCCCAATTGAAATAGACCTTTTCTGAAATTCTTCCAAGGTAACTTTTTTTCTGGGAATGTGTTGTACTCTGAATATTTGTGGGTCCTGTCACTTCAAAATCAATTCAGAGGCTTTCTCTGCTCTGGGTTTGAGAGAAGAAGGTCAAAGAAAGCCATATCTACACTCCACCATCTTGTCTCCATCACTATCCTGTGTACTTTCTGAGAGTAGAAAAGAATATAGACTGGAATAGGGACACACTTGAAGCATGAACACCAACCAGCAAGTTGTGACAAGGATCAGTCATGGAATGATGAGGGCCAGCTTCAGGATGGTGATAATGTCAGAGGAAAGAAGGGAAGCATATATGGTAGATGTTGTGAAAGTAGAAACAAGTTACAAACGATTGGTTTGAGAGAATTAGAGATGCCAGTGAAGAAGGAAGGGAAGAGAAAGGAAAGGAAGAGAAAAGGATGGGAGGCAAAGAGAAGAAAGACTGCAAATCTGGATTATTGAGGATTGTGGTGTCCTTGACGCTAATAGAGGAATGTAAAAGAATATAGGAAAGCCCTACTGTAAAATACATGACTACAAGCAATCAGGATTTTGCTTTCAGATCTCCAGTGAAGGTGAACTTCCACTTCTCAAAATAGACTATTCCACATTGGGAAATCTCTCATTGTTGGGATTTTTCTTTTACATCCAACCGAAACTGATCTCAACTTGTATCATTTCTTGTTCATTGATCCAACCATTCTGTAGAGCAATTTGGAACTATGCACATAGGGCTATCAAAGTATGCATATCCCTTGACTCAGCAGTGTTCTACTGGGCCTATATCCCAAAGAGATCTTAAAGGAGGGAAAGGGTCCCACATGTACAAAAATATTTGTGGCAGCCCTTTTTATGGTGGCTAGAACCTGAAAACTGAGTGGATGCCTATTAATTGGAGAATGGTTGAATAAATTATAGTATATGAATGCCATGGAATATTATTGCACTGTAAGAAATAACTATCAGGATGTTTTCAGAGAGGCCTGGAGAGACTTACAGGAACTGATGCTAAATGAAATGAGCAGAACCAGAACCATGGCAACAGCAAGATTATGCAATGATCAGTTTTAATGGATGTGGCTCTTTTCAATAATGAAATGATTCAGCCTAGTTTTAATGGTCTTGTGATGAAGAGGGCCATTTACACCCAGAGATAGGACTGTGGGAACTGAGTGTCGATCACAACATACTATTTTTACTGTTTCTGTTGTGGTTTGCTTGCATTTTGTTTTCTTTCTCATGATTTTATCCTTTTTGATGTGATTTTTTTTGGTGCATCGTGACTATTGTGGAAATATGTATAGAAGAATTGCACATGTTTAATATACATTGGATTACTTACCATGTAGGAGAAGGGATGGGGAGAAGTAAGGAAAAAAAATTGGAACAAAAGATTTGCAGCGTAAGTGCTGAAAATTATCTATGCATGTTTTGAAAATAAAAGGCTTTAATAAAAAATATAAAAATATCCATTTCTTGTTCAAACCTTGGAGACCAAATTAAAAAAAAAAATCACCCTCTTCCATGTCAGCCTTTCAAATATTTGTGCATCATAATCATGCCCTCCTTGCATCTTCTTTGCACCAGATCAAATATCCCTATTTCCTTTAGGAAACTTTCATATGGCATATATTTAAGGAATTTCCATTCTTATGGGTAGTGACATATGGAGAAGTCAACCCGTCCATAGATTAGAATATACAGAATATGTATAAAGTAAATGCAAACTAATGGGTGGGACATAATACTAATGAGAAGAAATCATCAATGTTCTACTGTAACAAGTGACATAACAGCTAAGATTTTATGGAAGCTAGGGATTCTAAATAGTGAGAATGAGGAGGGAGTGATTTCAGGCATGGGCAAAAGCTTATGCAAAACATGGAGTCTGGGGACCATAGAGATGAAACATGATGAAATCACATTTTTGAGGTATTAAGTTCAGCATTTTATTATAAAAGCTGATCCCTTTGTTTTTTTTTTTATTTTTTATTAGAAAAGAGCCTTACTCAACAAACCTTGGAACAATAATTCTGAAAAATGTACCCCAAAGAGAAAACTATTGACATTCTCCATCTTGTTCCCCACTCTCAGGGGACTATTGTAAATAACACTCATATTGGGGGAAGAATAAGAAGCAAGAGAAAAGAAATGATTACTTTGAAAGATTGGTCTGAAGCTTTAAAAAAGTGACCGATGATAATATTCTTTTATATTTGGCCTTGGCAAAGACCTAATAGCAATGAATTAGGTGCCATATTGAAGAATGAGTTCACATATTTCTATAGTGCTTTTAAAAGTTTTGTAAAATATCTTCTTCCCAAGAACCATGGGAATTATTATAGATAGGGCAGGTATTAGGATCCCTATTTGAAAATTAGGAAATAATTTCTTCTTGGCTACAGGGTAAATGAATGGCTGAGTCAGAATATGAAATGTTTTGCTTTTTTTTTCCTGTCTCATTTTCTTCTATTTTATACAAGCTTTCTGAGCCTCAGTTTTTCTTCCTGATAAAATGCAGCACAATGAGAGTGATAGAGGATTAACTTTAGAAGATCTGGATGAAATACTGCCTCTGAAAACACTATAGTTGGAAGCTCCTAGATAAGTCACCTATATATACTTCAAGGCATTGACTGTGCTCATTCTTTCATGGCCTGCCAGGAAATCCTTCCTCTTTTAAGATGTAGCTCAAGTATTCTCTTGTGTCTGATGCCTTTTCTGGTCTTTTTAATTATATGTGCCCACTTTCTCAAATTACTTTATCAATAGTTGGTAGTCAATGAACATTTATTACATTGTGTTTTTAACTAAGGTCTGTTTCTTAGATTTGTCTTTTCACTGTTTTTAACTACAAGTCATTAGAACTTAAATTATATTATGACTATTTGCTTGTTATCTCTCTCACCCATTTACTTATATTCTTCTTTCAATTAGCTATTGTTTCATTTTTTTTTGTGCTTGCATCCATAGCATCAGTGACTATGCCTACAGCAGGTAGTTAATACTTATTGACTAACTGCTTTGGTGGAAAAAATCTTCACACCAAGACAAAACAAGAGTGATGAATTTATATTTTTAATTATATATATACATATATGTATATATACACACACATTATATATATATATGTATATATACACATACAGTATATCCCTTCAAGAGTTTCTTGAAAGGATCAAGTATCATAAGGCTAAATTCTTTTTAAATTTATTGTCACCAAACCCAGAAACTATATGAAGATAATTATACAACAATTTTCACACAAATAAAATCAGATCTAAACATTTAGAAAAATATCAATAGCTCATATTTAAGACAATGCAACATAATAAAACCTATATCTAATTGCTCATGTCTTAGGAGGAAGGAGAGGGAGAGGAGGGAATGATAGAACATGGAACTCAAAATTTTAAATAAAAATGTTTACAAAAAATAAATTTGTTGTCATGTATCACTGGCTGTTATGGTAGTGGCAGTGGTGTGTGTGGGGGGAGATTCTCCCTTAAGATGAAGAAAATAATTTAGAACAATCCTTAATTACAGTATAAATGTTCACCAACATCTATAAATGTTCATCATGACTTTCATTCCTTTTTCCCACATATAAGAGAAAGCCAAACAAAAGTCAACTATATCTGATCTCTGTCTTAACTTCTAGAACTACCTACAGATTATTTGTTTAAGAAGTTTGTCCACTCCCTGTACCTGCTTCCCAACTACCAAACCCTGTACAAAATGATTGACAGGTGGAGGATTCACCATGACCATGTGTTTTCTATATCTTATACTCAGGGGAAATATCTAATGTACACAGAACCTTCTTTTCTTGTTGTGGCCAACCGGTCTCTTCTCCCTCCTTTGGCTTATAACTATGGATTGAATAAAACTTTTCACTAATGTGTGCCATAAATTAAAAAGAATTGGTTTTCTTAGAAGGTGTTATTGTGTATATCTATATCTATATCTATTTATGTATCTATGTATTTATGTATCTATCTTTTTTAACTATTTTACTAGCTTTGTTTTAATAAAGTACAATATAAATTTTAATGATTATTCTTAATATCTCTTACAAATGAATATACTTCTATAAGGGGGAAAAGATTTAAGATATCATTATTGTTCCTCCTGTCTGTAAACTGACATTAACAAATTAGAAAGATTAATATGATCCTATCATGCATTTAGCTTTTTAATTTCATATTACAGAAAGTCAGAATTAGAGGGAAAATAGGTAGACTAAATAAAATTGTACCCAACGGAGAATTTTCTTTATAACATCTGTGCCAAAAAGGCTTCCATATTGTTTGCTATACCTCATTAATTCAAGTGAAAACAAATCAAGACACATTTATGAAGCTCCTACTCTCGGCCAGGCACAAAGGACCTATATAATAGCCGGAGATACCAAGGAAAGCAAAAGACAGTCTCTACTCTCCCTCTCCTTCTCTCCCTTTTTCCTACCTTTCTTTCCTCCTCCTCCTCCTCCTTCTTCTCTTCTTCTTCTTCTTCTTCTTCTTCTTCTTCTTCTTCTTCTTCTTC